>JAAAKM020003204.1:0-12694 GCA_010016025.2 Alatinidae sp. Z8VKAUB7J3 | reverse complement strand
CCCGTCCCCCCAGCCGCCGTTCTAGTAAAGCGCTCTTGATGCTTTTCGACCAAATGGACATTTTTTAACGTAAATTTAGCCCGGATCTGATGTGAAGGATATTGTCGAAGATGCAAATATATGGTGAAACACATAATAAAGTAACTTCTTCAGCTCTTACGGACCTTAAGGGTAACAATGCCACCAAAAGGCTGCTAAAATGGCTAAAAAACACACACACATGATATAAGTACCACTAAGCTAATCAAGGATCGACTATGTCAAAAACGTCGTACCACATCCCACAGAACAGTGACTCTCAACCGGGCTCTAGGGACCCCTTTAGGGGGCATTTAAGATTTTAGGGGGGCGGGGTAAAATCGACACAAAGGGTACTAGAGGTCCTACAGCTCATAGCATGTTTAATTGCTTTTTTTATGTCACATGGCAAAACCAAAGAAAGGGGTAGATAAATATTGCTTGCTGCCTATTTTTGTTTAAAATCTAGTAAGTTACGACTCCTTTATTGACTGTTTATTTCATGATGTACTTGTTTAATATCGATGATGTAGAACAATCCCGAATTCCTTCTGACCCAGGGGATACTTGAAAATTTTGGTATCTCGAGGGGGGTAATGAGGTTTAGAAACCCTCCCATTGAATAGTTTAGTGTGACGTCACAATTTGACGATTATCAGACGTTCGGCAATATTTTGCAATCGTTACATTCTTCTTGTTGGGTGCCTTATGGTTAGTCCATGAAGTGGCGTAAACCAATCAGCAAAGCATTGAGTGAGATCTCTATCAACATTATAGCATTTCTAAGGGACTTCTCTTTTGAACAAAACGATAAATGGAGCGGAAGCACAAAATTTCTTGGGCGCGATATACCCCTCGTAGTGTTATGAATTGAATCGCTTAGCTGCCATGTGGACTCTGGCGTTTTATATCTTTGATTTTGGAATTCAACTAAAATTGTTACTTCTTTTTTACAAGTTACAAAAAAAACTTGTCTCGATAATATGTGACGTTGAGTTGTAAATTTATTTTACGTGAACTTAATTTGATTGCTGTCGTGAAAGGAAGTGGAAAAAGGCCCAAAATACGGTAGATTTTGCTTGAATAATCTAACACGAACTGGAGTTACAAAAACCCTAACTCGTTATTGCTATAAGTAAGACGCTTCTAACGGAGGAGTAGGCAATCTTTCAATTCAGCCCCTTGACAAGCAGTAAGACCGTAGACAGCAGTCAGCTACTCTGGGCCTCGAAGCTTAAGGGGGTCTAGTAGTCGATTGTATCGCCTAAGATAGGGTGCCAAGAGTGGATCTTTTACTTGGGTCTTGAATTTGCAGGAATAAATTATTTTTTACTTTGAGGAGCTGGTCGCTGCCGTGCAAGATCTAAAAATTTTAAGACGTATATCATATGTTGGTGAGCAGTCTGCGGCAGGCGGAGAAAGCGAACAATGATGATGATTATTTTCAAGATGCTTTTCATATCACAGAATAGTTTCATTGACCCAAACCTAGGGGTTAGACAGGGCAGCCACCCTAGAAAATTTTTGCTTCAAAAACTATGGGAAGTTTTCTAACTCTACTTGAATCAGGCGGTGCTAGTAGCCATAAGCTCGCCAGTGACGCCTCCGGCTTGGCTTCTTCTCAGGTGCGAGAAGCAGGGTCTGGCCATTGTGGCAAATCAATAATTTTACATAAAGACTCAATGTTAGAAGATGCCTGGTGTTGCCTACCCCGGATTCTGGGAACTCCGCAGCACCATAAATACCAAAACAGGATGGTAAGGTAAGGTAAGGTAAGGTAAACGGTATGTTATCTTTAACTTGTGTTCTTTATTTCCAACCAAGGCCAACAACATAAAACCTGGATTTACAATTCCTTATAAAATCTGCCTGTTTGTACTGAAAATCTGAAAATCCAAGTACTGCTATAACTCGCAAAGTATTTTTACTTTCAAAATTCCTGTATTATCGATTAGGGCAAGGAAAATCTTAAAGAAGCTTTAGTGTGGAAACTATGGATTACTTTAAAAGTTTGAGCACTCACTTCGTAGATTGTTTCTGTAGTGGGCCCTTCAAAATATTCCCAAACAAAATTGGGTTTAACGACAAAAATATTATAAGCAAAAAGCAAAACCAAATTTAAAGCGATGAACAGAGTAACAAATAGAAAATAACTAACTGGTCCACACAGCGATTTTCAGGCCCTTAGCGTGGGGGGCTGTGCGGAACACACCCTTCCTTTTGTAAAATCTATTACTGCGCTCTGGCTAACCATTTTCGCCCTTGCCCCACTTTTGTGGGCGATAATGATATTCATTGATTAGGATCAAAACTGATTGCTAATTCCAGTACAATTTAGTGTCCTCTTTCTGAACTGAATTCCAATTATAGGCCTAGTGACCACACCCATCAATTACTATTTTCGTAGAAGGAGTAATTCTAAAGTACAGCCGGGGTAAAGTTCACGGCGCTATTTACCCCTCAGTGCACCCCCTACCCCCCCCCCCCAAAGCAGTGGAGTTTATTATAAAGGGTTTCAATTTCAAAAAGGGAAAGGGGATACACCTTAACGGGGCAATCTATATGACTGTTTTTAGTTTTCAGACTCTAAAATCTTCAGACTTTACATACGTCTGATATAACAGTTTACGTCAGGTATTTCATTTTGAGAATCTTTTAGCGAAGCCCCATATTCAACGATGGCACCATTCCCTAACAAGCCCCGAGTTTAAAGGGGATAAGAGGAAGAAGATGATAGGCTTCTATCACTACAGTGGTAGGGGTGGGCGTCACTCCTATCCATGGTCAAGGGTTTTTTTGACAAGGGGATAAAGGAGATGTGAGCTTTTTGACAAGGGGATAAAGGAGATCGAAGGGGGGGGGGGGGGTAAAATGATTTAGATTGCTTTGAGTTTTAATGGTCCCAATTCACATCAAATGTTCATATTTACTTCAACCCTGTAACAAAATACCTTCGTATGGCCTAAAATTCCTAATCATTATGTTTAGAAAATTAACTATACAATCGACTAGAGAACATATTTAACGTTCAAGAAAGAAAAAGAACAAAACTTCAGCAACGTTTCGAGGCTTTCACGCAACTATCATCGCCATGTTCATCACAATCAGCCGAAGTGAAGTCGCAGGAAATTCTTTGTTACAATCATGCAAATGATGGAAGATTGTAGGAGTAAAGCTTCTTTTGACATATCATGAAAATGTAGTATTTTATGTAAGAGGGGGCAGGGGGCGAAGAGTGGAAATGCCCCAATTTCACAAACGGAGGGTACATAATAAATATATCATTGTGGAAGTAAAGTAACCGGGTTACATCGGTTTTAAATAGTACGATCGAGAATAGAGGCATAACTTAAAGATATAAAATTCTTGGATTAAATCAAATCAAATCGACACTAGGTAATCCTGTGTATTGTGATATACTCAAGAAGAGGAGGGGGCAGGCGCCTCGCGAATACAGCTCTAATCAAGCCTCCCTGTACAACACTTTCTTATAATGTTTGGGATATAACAGTTGAGCCACGTGCTAAAAAGTTTCGTCGCTAATACAGATCCGCACACCCTTCAAATTCCCATTTTTTTATGTCTTAGGTAAGATAAACATCTGTAATGAGTTATTTTGTACTTTAACAACTCTGCTAACTATTTTTAAATAAATCTGATACAAATATCAAATATCAATATAACGTCCATAGGGTCTGATATCAACACAAGGGGAACGTTTTCAGGCAATAGCATAAATTTCATCACCTATCGTACCTTCGCAATTGTGTTGTTACTGAAAAATTCGTACCCGAAAAATGTAATAAAAATAGTACATATATTTATTAACGCATTAATAATAATATATCATCCCTACTGTTACCCGAGGACATAAAAATATGGAAAATGTACGGAGATGGAATACAGGTCTAAATTGGGGCCCAATTTATAGCGATCTCTCACTGCCTCCGTCCTGATAAGTAATTAGGCCTCCGATTTGGAAGTCCGAGTTTTGGAAATGGTCAAAAATTACTTCATCTTACGGCAATGTTTCGCGCTTTTCAGTATGCAAACGACATAGAAATTATATATTAACTATTTAGTGTTTTTACTGTGCCACTTAATGTTGTGATCCTTCCCATACACATTACAAATTATGTGTACAATGTAACAGACAAGACAGGGATCATTTTGGTCAGTACATATTTAAGACTAGGCTACTTGTACACTTTACGTACTCACACGACTTCACTCTAAGATGTCAGGTCAAATGTTAGTGCCCATCAATAAATAAAGTAACCAGACAGGCAGTAATTATAGTAAGATATATTTAGCAAATGTGACAAATTGGAACGAAATAGGAGTTAAGTTGCAACTTCTCAATACCTATCGAGTTCATATGTAACGCTTTCCATTTTTTTGTTGATACCTTTCAGCTATATAGCCTGCAACATCATATAAGTGTATTACAGTACGTATATGTAAGAAATAACAATAAATGGAATATCATACATGCCTTATCTGTGTCTTATCATTTGATAAACATAAGCCTCGTTACAGGTTAACTGTTATCTTCTTCATTCTCTGGGTGGGCACGTAAAGTGTACAAGTACCAAGAGTAGTAATAAAATAGGGGTTGTGTTGGTTAATTTGCCAACAGGTAGGCGACCGGTTAAGTCGGGTAAGTTACAAAATCTAAGATGCTACGAAATGCAGGTTCCTTATTATGACGGATGATAAAACCGAAAAGGAACATAACTGATGCCTACCATTGAGCAATAAGTTTGGATCAAGCCGAAAACTCCGGAGAGTTATTTTTGACACTGTACAAGTGCCGTCTTTAAATTATCTTACCCACAATATTTAAATATGGGGTGATGAACGAATTTCAACATAACAGGAACGAAAAACTGCTTTCCCACAGTACTTTTTGACACAATTAGCAAGTGACAAAATCGGACCTCTTCCAAAAATAGAAAGGAATACCTTGGTCAAGATAGCTATATCGTGGGCGGTGTACAACACCGGGGAAAACATTAATTCCAAGTTAGCAATGGCTGTGAAATGCTAGTTCTTCTTAATGACCCATTTGCTAAACCTTATAACGAATCGCAGAAAGTGTATTTGCAACTTCCTCGTTGTTGAGACCGATGTTCTGAGATCTTACCTTGGGCTCCGAGTGTTGCTGTATGTTAACAGAGGTTCCAGAGCATGTACCGTGAAACGTGAAGGACGTAGAGGAAGAATCCTGCTTTGGCATCTAACCCGAGTTTACTATCATGAAACCTACTCATTGAAGTACTTGCATCAAACCACACTGTAATTAAATTATTGATACGGCGTTAACTATTGAAACAAAGACCATTAATGATCTAACGCGATTAGTCGTAAGCGAGATAGTTTTAAAGTGTTCATACCTAATGACTCCAAATTAAATCCGGCTTGTAGTTGATGCAGTAAGCGATGGCTCTCTTGAGTTTCGTTCTCTTCTTTCTGCATGCTTGGGATCTGTGATGTGTCCATGCTGTCAGTGTGGCAGTGATCATATGGCACCCCAAGAGGGCTGCTCTCGCTGTTACTGTCCGAGCTTGAATTGTGTTCCTGCAGCGCCCTGCTGTCGGAAGGGACGGCATTAAAATCTGCGATTTTCTCCATGAAGGGCATTTGATCGGACAAAGAAAACAACTTTTACGTTTTTACGAAAACATTTGATGCCTTTCACTCAGCTTAAGAGAAGCGGAAACGGTTTAATGATGGCCGCCTTTCACCTGTGACTCCCACCTGTGACCCCAGTGTCATTCAGACTTGATTCAAGTTCACAGGTTTTGTCATTTGCAAGTGGGAAAGATTGCGTGCTTCGAAGAAAAGACAGACACGTTTGGAGGCGATTTTTATGGAGGAATAGCCAGTTTTATGGGCTTGGAAGGGAAAGGAGAAGAAACTTATGAACTCGGGGGAGGGAGTAAAAGTCGACCTACCTTGACTTTATAATTAAAATGCTTATTACCTATGAGCATATTTTAGGGCATGCTTTATACATTGAAGGCGTACGGGCCAGCCTGTTTACCAACTAACGTAATTTTTGTATAACCCCTTCTGGAAAACCGGCGAACCCTTTTAAAAAGCGGGGCAGGAGTGGCGGAGCAAAAAATTGGTGGGTCTCAACCCACATTTTAGCCACTAAACATTGCAAAACTGACATCATTTTAACAAAAACTACAGATTTGATATCTTGGAAAAGATAGTGAGCAGGGTATTCAACAAGTTTGAACACATTTCAAAACTCTAGGACAGACGACCATGAACCCGGGGATGCTATTTTACCTTGAAGTCCACTTCTAGAGGATGCTAAGAATATCAAGCATCCCCCTGGCTACGGTTCTGGAGAGAGGCAGGGGCTGGGTCAAGAGTGATTAAGGGGGCTATGGCACTCTCAATATTTGTACAATGCGATTTATGAACGACGTGATTTGTGAGAAGAAAGCGTAGTAATACATAGGCCTATAGACCTAACATCATTTCCTTATCAAAAGGTGATAACCATTAGAAAAATGAGTGTTTTCAGTAACGGGAACTCTGGCCTACTTTAGCAGCAACCCTCCATAATAATTTAACCCCTCTAATCGAAGTACCTGCTATAATCTTTCAGTGCAGTCTCCTGATTATACCCGCCCCAGAAGACCCCTTTTCCCTTTGGAAAGCAGTTTAACTAATGGTTAATCGAAATAGATGATGTCCACATCAGTCTTAATGATGATCCCCACCACAGGATAACCCTTTTCTCTTTTGGAAAGCAGGACCCTGGGGAACGGCAATCTCTCAGTGCAGCCACCTGATAAGCAGTGGGGCCTTTCTCCAGGTTTGACAACTTTTACAAATAACATAATAACATAATAGGATATTATAAACATTGAAGGCCGCTACCGCCGCAATTCGCGAAGGGCCCCACTGCTTACCAAGGGGTCAAACTAAGAGATTGCCATTCCCAAGGTTGCTTGCTTACTCCTCCACCCGATAGCCTAAATTGAGGGGCGTTACATTTGGGCAGCTGCCCTTTATGTATTAGTTAGCCTGTTTGGTTGCATCTGCGTTTATTTAGGGTAGTTTCAATGACGGACCCACTGCTTATCAGGGTTCTTTTATTGAGAGACTGCCATTCCCCAACTGCCCTTTTGGTGGTTTTTCTGTTTATTTAGGGGTAGGTTCAATGTCTGGCCCACTTCTCATCAGGGGTCTTTATTACCGTTTCCCAGGTTCCTGCTTTCCAAAAAGGGCAGGGGTTTCTCTAGGGCGGGAATAATAATCGAGATTGCTGATTGGATGTTATACTTAAGATTCATAACTATTTCCAAGTATCAAGATAGAAGACACGCAATCTCTCAGTGCAGCCCCCTGATAAGCAGTGGGACCTATCCCTGCGGTCCGTGCTTTCCAAAAGGGAATGGGGATTCCGCGGGGGGTCGTCATTGAGATTGCTGTAGGATTGACATTTATTTTTCAATAGATAGAAGACACGCGCTGTCCTCTGAGAGGGAGTTACACAGACTTTGCAGGGCGTGATACTGCCTAATGTGGCCTACAAGACCTTATATAATTTCCAAAAGGCTCTTATTTATGAATAATTTGGAAGTGTGTAAAAATCCAGTGATCATTACGGGTTCAAGAGACGTTCATGGCATCTCGGGAATTTTAAGGTATCTCTAGGTTGTTGTAAATATCCTAGTGTATTAGTCGTTAATGAAGGATTCGAAGGTGAAGTAATCTGCTAGGATTAAGCAAATTGGAGAGCGTCCACGAAAGGTCGTACCTTATGAAGTTGGTGTTTGAGCGACGGAGGACGGTAAGGCGGATTGGAGGGCGGGGGGGAACAAGTAGGCTGGGAAAGTACGGACCGCATGGAAAGGCCCCACTGTTTATCAGGGGACTGCACTAAGAGATTGCAAGTAGGCTGGGTTTAAATTTATATTTTCGCATTCCACTAAGGTGCCTTTGGTCATTGTGTGGAAAGTGGTGTCTCGTGTTGAGATACATATTTTGCTGTTAATTTGGTACAATGTCTGCCGCAATCAATTTCAACTTTGATAAAGATGAAAAGTGGTCACGAAAAGAATTGAGATTTGGCAAATCTTTGGGGGGCATGACCCCCTCTTACCCCCGTCCCTGTTTTTTGTTTTACTCGGGTGAAAATTATTTCGCTGCGCTCCCCCATGACATACATTTTTCATGAGATTCCAAGAGCTGGCACAGAGGGAACAAGACAAGTCAATCAATCTATTCCAGATAGTAGGCCTACCTCGTGCAAGGATCAAATCACTAAAGAGCGACTCAGGTGCAACCTGTACTGCAAACCACCGAAAACTTGTCCAGCATTAAATAGACAACACAGAAGAAGAAAATCAAGAACTAAACTAGAAACTAATCAACTGAAAGGAACAATCAGAGGCAGAACGTAAAAGTAAAGAGAGAGACAGAGAAGAAAGAAAGGAAGGGGGAAAGTAGAAGAAAGAAAAGCAGCAAAGACAGAGAAAGGAATGATTTACTCCGTTGATATCTCGTACGCTCCGTGGTGATGGAGGTTTTCAATATTTTTGGGCGGTGGGGGAGGAGGGGGTGATGAATCAATGGCCTCAGGGGCATTTATACATTGTACTTTACCTGCCATACTGTACCTGTTATTAATCGTAACTTTACCTACTGTACTTTACCTGTTATTGGTATCTTTATAAATCCTCTGTTTGTAAAATTGTGAATCAATATCATTTCTTTGGCAATCTCAATGATTACACCCCCCCCCCCCCGGAACAATTCTAATTTTTGGAAAGTACGGTCCCAGGGAACGGCGCCACCACTTATTCGGGGGGGCTACACTGAGAGATTGCGATGAAACAATAAATAACTTTATTGGCGATTATCCAGAGTTTTAAAGAAAGTAACAATAACAGCTACAAACGAGTGCATTATAAAAATGTTTATAAAGCAACACAGAAGTAAGAAATCTTTGTAAAATGGAAACGAGGTGCGTGCTGTCTAGGCCTAGCGTAAATTACCGATTAAGCACCCAGGACTCAAAAAAAGTACCCAGTTAGGGAAAAATATTTCTCACAAGCTCCCAGGTCTGAATAAGCGCCCAGGTCTGGACAGCGAAGACGTGGATGCAGCAGCTCCAGAGTTTACGCTTTTAGATGATAATACAGAGGACGATGAAGATGTATTGATTGATTGATTGATTGGTTGATTAATTGATAGATTGAACGTTATTTTTCAAGCTATTCTATAGAAAGATCACGTATGTTAAGGTATCTGTTTTTCCTTTCCTTATTAAGCGCCCAGTCCGAATAAGCACCCACCCAAAAACATTTGTTTTTAAATAAGCGCCCAGGGCGCTTAATAGGTCATTTACGTTACGCCTAAGACGGAAAAGTCAAAGACACAAGACATTAAAAAATTGCTCTTTACTTCCTTTACGCAGCGATATATGAAGCATGATCATGGCTTAAGGACTGAATTAACATTGGTTTTTTAAAACAAATTTGCAATATACTTCTCCAAGGGGCCTTCACGATAGTTTTGTTGGTTTTTTCATTCCTAATAAATTACGTGCTATTCTGTTTTTGCAACGGAGACCTTGCACATTTCAACCTTACCTGATTGATCACTCTAGAAGGAGAAGAAGAGGGCGGATGCAAGAGGAGAGGGAATAGAAGAAGATGGGGATGAAAGAATGAAAAATAGAGCAAGGAACAGAAGAATTGACGGAAAGCAAGTAGACAAACAAAAGCGGAGGGGAAGAAGAAAGAGAAGGAAGGCAATCAGTGACGCTTTCGTTTGTTATTCGTTTGTTTAGTTCATTTATACTTCTCTATCGTTATAATGGGAATCTCTTGCCGCTTGTCTTTGAAGAAAAAAAGTCGGATGCAGAAAAGGGGGACATAGATGTAGCAGCACTAGAAGAAAGGGGGTGAAGAAAAGAAGAAGGGAACAGAAGGAGCGGAGGAAGAGGAGCAAGAGAAAAAAGGCTGCTGGAAAGAAAGATAGATAAGAAATAGAAAAACACGTTGTGACGTCAGTGAAAGTTCACTTCAAAGATTAAGGAGGAGACAAAGGTTAAGGATAAGACAGGAAAAAAGCAAATGGTAGAGAGGGTAAGGAAAAAGAGGGAAAGGGAGAGAGAAGAAGCAAAATTTTTAATTTCTTGATTCTGATAGTGATGACGTTATGAACAGATTGCTGGTCTTATATCTCGGCTGGTGGCAATGCTGTAGGATAGAAAGTAAATCCTTTAATTAAATTCACGTGCCGTTTCGATCATTTCACAAGTAACTGACCAAAATCACACTTAAAGTTAAAAAGAGTTGTGTTTACATGAGGATTACACGTGAAGCAGGTACTTTCACCACACCTGCAGACTGCGATTACATCCCAATTACCTTCCAGGAAATACTTTTCAGCAAATTTGAAATCTCTCTGACAGCTTTTTCTGATGCTTACGAACAGAGTTTAAAACCTTCAGTAGGCGTATAATGAGAACTTCGAAATTAAGGAGTATTCGAAAACAGCAGCGCGGTAATGTTTAAAATATGAGAGGTTTCTTTAATTAGGGCATTTATGTAGCCGAATCGAATTGTTTAGTTATTTCTAATGACCAACTTCTTTCTCCCAGCATGTTTCACCACTTACGAAACATAATTCGACAGAAAGTCTTGCTCAGTGAAAACTGAAGGGCTCATCAAGATTGGGGCCCTGAACACTAAACCATCTACAATCGCTCGGAGCCACTCAAGGGTTTGAATCTGACCTGGACTGACGTGTGGGACTCTAAATTTACAATAAAGTCACCTTATATACATGTCAAGATTTAGATATTTATATGCATTGCCTAAACAGCTACAACGTTAAACCCTACAAAATTCGAAATCTTCAAGGTGTTTTCCCAGGCTACAAACCTGTACTGAACATTCTAAATCTAACCAAACTACCTAATCAACCTTGCTTTAGTCAAAATTACAGATCCCTGATGTTCGTTATGAGTCCGTGCCGTAGCTAGAGGTATCATGAAGAACCTTCAATTTCTAGTCCTAGCAACTGGGCCTGTTACAGTTTTCCTGATATGCCGATTGAAGAAAATCTTTGATAAATACTCAAATTAGGACCCGCAGCTGCTTTAGGTCCTAGCCTAGCTGCCAATAAAACTGCCACAGGGTATAAAATTGAGGCATCTTTGGCATTGAAAGTGTCGTCGTCAAAACAAAACTTAAAACGTGAAGGTCAGATTTGTTCTCACGTTCTTCAGTGTTTCGTAACTTAACGGTATGGGAAAACGAGTGTTGGTTACAAGTCTTCTGAAGAGCTATCCTGCCCATGCAGCTCGGGTCGGCGCCGATACTCACGTTAGAAGAAAATAAGACGATGTTTCACGGCAAATAGCTTGCTGATTTTTGTTAACCTTGCTGTTACTTTGGGTACATATGGAGACAACCATCAATAGAAACTGGCCTGTCCAGTCAAGCATTTAAATTTTTGAAAATTCAATCACTCTGACATGTCTGAGAAGGTGAAAGTGACAGAAACCAGCGAATGCACCTAATGCTCTTGGAAGGGCGAAAATCTTCACAGGCAAACACCCTTTTGCTCTCGGGGTGCCAAAAGTAAGCCGACATCTTGCGTTGAAACAGCGATGACATCTGCTGAGTTCGATCCTTCATTCCAACAGTTATAGATTACTTCCGGTTGTTTGGATGAAAAGGAGTCGACGAAAAGGATCAGAACGGGTAAAAGCTACCGGCAAGCGGATAAGGGAGCAAAATTGGAAACCCCTCTCCCTTATGAAAAATAGCCCCCCCCCTCTTAGAAATGACCGAGAGAGAGAGTGATCAGAGAGAGACGGGAGTCCTTGGCTCGGATGTCTCCTCTGGCCTTTGGATCTACAAACAGTATTCCTCTGACTGTTTTAAAATAGTCTTCTCGGAAAACTACATTCTACCACCTTGTGGTGTCACGTCACTAGTGCCAGTCCTCCAAATTTAAATAAGCGCGATGTAATGACGTATTCCAGAGATTTTTATAAGGAGGAGTTTATTTTTAAATAACTCGTATTCTTGATGTAGTCATTTCTTCTTCGGCGCATACACTACACACCTCATAATACCCCAAGGAAAGGGCAAGGGATTAAGGGAGCATTCTCACCGGAGTGGCACGTCGCAAGAGGCATGCCACTCCTTAATGACCACCAAACGACGAAGCAATGAACCCATCATCTCGTCTTACATTATCTCCCTTCAACTGCATACTTATTAGAGCTATTTCATCGTCCTCACCAATCGACAAGGAGATTTTATACTAAGCAGGGAAATTTTAATCAGTTCAGCGTGCCACTTGCCACCTGTCACTTCTTAATGACCACCAAGCGACGAAGGATATCTTTTCTTTGCAGTATAATGCTCTTTTAGAACATTTAGACTATACAAGAGCTGTACAAGTCGACAGTCCCTCTCAGATACGGGATGCATCCATCATCTCCTCTTACATGATCTCCCTTCAACTGCATACTTATTAGAGCTATTTCATCGTCCTCACCGATCGACAAGGAGATTTTATACTAAGCAGGGAAATTTTAATCAGTTCAGCGTGCCACTTGCCACCTGTCACTTCTTAATGACCACCAAGCGACGAAGGATATCTTTTCTTTGCAGTATAATGC
>JAAAKM020003196.1:0-12702 GCA_010016025.2 Alatinidae sp. Z8VKAUB7J3 | reverse complement strand
ACAGATTATTCTTCCACTTAGTAGCATCCAGTTTATATTACCTATAACTCTGAAGATGTCAACAGTTTTGTTGACGAAACGTTCGTATAGTTTTAATTAAAGGAAAAAATTATCAATATGTCTCTTTCGTTAAAGATACTTAGCCTGGCTGTAATTTTTATAAGCAGAGCAAATTACATTAGTAAAGATATTATAACAAACCATATTATTTTATGTCAATACACAAAGAAACAAATTATTTTGGTAACAAGGTGAAATGTAGTGTTTGAAGAAATATCAAAGAAAGGACTTACCATAGATGAAGATGATCACAAAGCCATATATAAAACATGAACATTCCAAATAGTATCAACTTTCCTAGGAATTTGTCAAAACTTGGTTGTTCCGGTGATGTGGCTGTGAAAAACGACTTCGCTTTTTCGTAAATTGACAAAGGCTTTTCAGGCTCTAAGTAAACAAAAATGTGTTGTTTATGTAACACATTAATGTTGCAGGTTCTTGAAAGACATCAACTAATTAAACTAAAATAGGTTATGACAGTGAGGTAAATATAGCTTATAATAGCTTATAATGCGTGGAATCCAAGTACGAACTTTAAAGTTTAGTCCGGAACTGAATTACTCAGGTAGCTTGTTTGCTAAATCCTTCAGCTAGATCCTTTTGCAAGCTGTGTTGGCACCAAGATGCAGAAATGGACATATACACCTGTCTTCGAAATAGCAATTAAAATTATTAAGATTACTAAAGTTCGTATGCTGTGCTGCAGACTTCCAAATGTTACAAAACTTATATAAAACACAGGTCTAAATTCAGCGGAGGTAAAGTCAATTACTACTTCCGATCAGGCTTGTTTGCAATCTCCCAGAGGGCAAAGAAACAGGGATTGGTTACATTGCACCTTGGTTAACTAACTGCAAAAAGGTGTCAACGTAGACTAATCTAGGATAAAGGGTAAAAAATGAGTCTAAAAATGAAGGAGCTGGTTGATGAGAAATTGCAAGTTTGCTGGATCTGTATATATAGATAGTCCAGGAGGCATTTTCATACATACAATTCCTGGCTGCAGCTTGTAGATTTGCTTTCAAATTAATTCGGAAAGGATGTTGTTACTATAGATTTTACATAACTTTGCTCCTATAGCCAATTTTTTCATCGCCAATATAGCTATTTCTTGATGTATCTGTTGAAAAGTCTAACAAACGTTGCATCACTAGTGTTTACAGGAAACCAACGTTTAGTAGTTTTTATACCAGATGGGACTCGTTTTATGCATGGAAGATTAAACTGTCACTTGTCACCTGCCTCGTAAACAGAAATAACTAGATCTACTCAATTGAACATCTTCCTTATGAACATGCAAAGTTTAAGAACATCCTTCTCATTAAAGTGGGATATGCAGTATGCATATCAACTGATGTAAAGAAAATAAACTGTTTTCTAAGATCAAAGGAATTTGAATTTCTTTATCTCCAAAGGTCAATTTAAAATGTCGCCTTAGGCCTATTATAAAATTTTTATTTGGATATGACCTCCTGTCTCTGTTCTGCGTCCCATTTATACTTTCGGTTTCTTTATGAAGAATTTATTTTTACTTATCTTAACTATTTAAAATCTGAAGAGGTACAGAAAACGTTACTTTTCCATTATCAAACAAAATATTTGTCAGGTAATTCAGGTTTCTGTTGTTCAATTAAACATCGTGAAAACTAGTACCTCTATAGTTGACGAACATTTAGATGACCTACGATTTTCGGATAATGATGGGTCGATATCCTCACGGGTAAGATAACAAGGAGTGCATCTCAATAAACTAGACAAATAATATCCAAAATATATGGCTAAATGTGCATCAGGAGAAAATAAACATCACGTTTAACGAGTATGATCTTACAGTATAATTATTGAAGGAAGAAATAGAGTAAATTGGGAAGCAATGTTAAAGTGTTATAGTAAAATAATCAATACACAAAGAATTTAACATCATCGTAGGTCTAACGATGTAAAAATTTGATGTATGCCAAACATACTAAAAATATCACTAACAGTAAAATATTGATAGCCACACCCAAAACATTTATCCTGTACAAATGCCTATAGTTGACAGGACCGTAGAGCTATCATTCATGAAACCTGATTGAAAATACAAACCAGACTTTGAATACTTCATCGCTCCTACAACGAAAAATGCTTATCGTTATCCTCCCGAAAAGATTCAATCATTTACAACGACATATATGAGTGGCACGTCTTTTCAATAGCATGGCAGAGTGAAAATGTTTCATTCCTGCATATGATGATTTTTTAAAGGAAACGTTGCAAATTTTCCTATCGTTTAAATTCTTCACAAGAAACTTTAAGAGGTTGCTGTGACCAGTGTCTGGGGAAGAACGTTTGGCAAAAATGAACCCATTAACTCCAAAGACTTTCTATAGTTTGTTTAACAAAGAAACTCACGTTGAAGGTAAAAATCATAGAACAATTGCAGATCATTGACGACAAAATTTACAATATCGTAATTCCAGATGCGCCATTATATTCAGTTCAAATGTGTTACAAGTATTCCCAGTGTTGGAGCAGAGAAAAAGGATGCTGCTTCTCTCTCTCCCGAGATATGATTTATTTTAAAATATAAAATCGAAGAGCTAAAAAGAAATAGAGATAGATGGTAAAAATACTTTCTTAGATGTAACAAAAATATATTAAATGCTCGATTTAAGTATTTCATAGCGTACCATCGGTATTGTCTCCCGTCTCCTCATCCTCAGTATCAGGTCCCTTGTCAGGTAGTATAACTCCATCTCCTGAGCATACTTTTCCATTTGCTGTTGCCTGGTGGTTGATTCCGTTGCCAACATGATTTTCTTTTTTCTTTCCTTCTCCTTCTTCGAGAGACGTTCCATTTAACTGCTTGTTGACCTTTACGTCTTTTATTTTGAGATATAACTTCAGGACCATTAGAATACACCAAATAAAAGAAACGCTCATCCAGAATAGAAAGAGAGCTTTTTGATGAATCGTGAATGGTTGATTTGGAGGTATTCTAATGATAAAAGAGGGAAGGTAGGTTTGGATCAAACTTTATTTTAGATGTACTAAGATTTAAGAACAGGAATGTGCGCAATATATTTTGCACACACACACAGGGTTCTGGAAGCAAGCACGAACCCTTTTTTTCTCTTACTTTATTGAAGGGGTGGTACGTCCATTTAAAGTGGCAAAAAGCTGCCGAGGAAAGTTTTTGTTTGATGTTTTGTTTGCACCGAATTCTTGTGGTAATAACCGACTGGCAAAGAAACTCACCTAATAAAAATAACGGGGCCTGGGTTTGAGTTTTTTGTTTGATAAATTCTTTCCACTTCTTTCTACGGCTACTTGTGTACTTATTTCATTTTTACTTGACATTGAAAGAACGTCCTTAAATTAAGCAATGAAATCGCAATGGAACTTATCACAGTTTTTCAGATTATCTCTAAAAATGCTGAACCATCTAAAACCATCCAAGTGCAATGATATCTTACATTTCGAATCTGAAACATGCAAAATAAAATGATATTGTCAAATAGATACGTACCTTCCATATGTAGTCACAAAATTTAAGTAGATGTTATGTATTCGGTAATGAATACGGCCAGGATCTTTTGAAATCGCCCCACCCATCTCACCTAAAATAATCAGGAATGAAACAATGAATGAAACTACGCGATTAATGACAATGCAACAACTTGAGCGGTTGAACTAATTCAGAATATAGGAAGGTTTAGATCCACGACGAGTACGAGTACGAGGTTACCACTGCGCACACCTTCTGCGCACTTCCTGTAGGGAATTATCTTTAAAACTTGTCCTCAACAACTCGTTCAGGACTTTTATGAAAATCTCATCCTCTCTAAGACGAGTTTTCATATCAATATAGGCGCTCTAAAATCGACAGGAAACGTTTATACAGGAATTGCAGACACTATGACAAGATCAGTTGCTGTGATTGGATAAAATTTGGAAACGTTTAGAGTCAAAAGTGGACACGTTTTGTCAATATCAACCCTTTAGATTTCTCTGATTTGCTGAACTAGCTATTTATTATTGCAACGAGATATGTCTGTTTGATATCGACTATGTAATTACAATTATGACTGACGATAGGTTAAACATAAATTGGCCACAAGTTGCTGTCCTCCCTCTGACAAGCGGAAGTCTCTTTTGCTCTACAAATTACGTTGCTTGTGATTTACACTCCCATGATAACACAAAGAAATGATAGTATAGACTAATGGTTCAATTGACAACACTGAAATATACTCCAGTCACCTGAAAACTGTTTAGTCAAGTAGTTCATGATGGTAACTGAACTGGTTGTGGATCTAAACACCTTTTACAAACGACAACGAGTACGAGGACAGCTTTTCCAACCCCCTCTCCTCAATGTTGCCACAAGATATAATGATCACATTTTTTAAAAAAAAGGAATAAAACCAAACGGCCAAAAACTCTATTATCGTTGAACAAAACGCCAATATTGCACAATTTCAATTTTTTTAAAAAAAATTAATTCATCGTTGGAATCCTCAGTAAAAGTTAGATAGAGTCACAAATTTTATTACCATACGTCAAGTCGTTGAATAGTTATGAACAGAAGTATGTAGCAGCCGGCCGACTAGCCAGAGATTCTACTTGCAAAAGGCTTCTCGGGTAATTACAGGGAAGCCTTGTCGTGTACAGGTATGCCCGAAAACTAACGAGTCAAATATTCTATCCAAGTATTTTTATGTGTGCAAAGTGTGGTAATACCTTTTCGTTATTCATCTTCCTCTAATATAAATTGTTCTAGTAGGGTATGGTTCTCCACGCCGTAATAAAATAAAGTCCACATAGTTAACTAATAAATTCATAACAAGAATCAATTAGCATGCATACTAATACAACAATTTTGTACTTTAAGGGTTGGGATTTTCTAAGAGGAATCCCAATATTTACCCAGTGAGCTAGGCTATCTACCTTACTGAACTGACTATTTTGTCTTATTAATGCAATTACTTAACCTTATCAGAATGGCAAATAATCAGTCCTCTGGACGTAAACATATTTTTCGTATCGTTCTCCTAACGACTAGCCCGGGAAAGGTCTTAAAGTTAAAAACAAAATTATACATGTTTTGTTAATGAGATGGGATTTTGTGTCTAGTAGAATCACTCTCAGATTAAACAAAACTATCGAGAATTCATGGCAGATAAGCAAAAACAAATCACTTTGAGAGATTTCGATCATATTAACCTGTTACTGGTTTACAGTTGTTAAATAAGACAAAGAGAGCCAAAGATCAAAAGAGAACCTTAGAAACTATATTTAAACTAAAATGGAATTGATATTTAGCAGATTAAGTATTACCCTTGCTGCTAATTGTTTACGGTTGACGACGATGGAAGACGATAGGTCTGCACTCTCATGTGGTATGTAGGTGGTGTGGTGTGGTAGAAAATCACATGTCCTGTGAGGTGGGATATCCTGCAGAGTTCCTTTTTTTAACGAGGAGTAAATTATCATTTGAATTGAGCTTGATTTCACCCCAAGAGCTGATAGCCTGAATATAATTTGCTAAATATAAAATTCCCGGTATCACTTATTATGGAAGTCTCAAAAACCACAAAGATTGTACGGTAACACTTTATTTTAGCTGAATAGGACACCAATTGAGTAGGTAAATCGTGTTAAATTCAGTCGATAATAACTACTTTGTCTTAGCAAGTTAAAAAACTCCCAAGAAAAAATTAAAGGTCAAATAAAAAGACTTCTTCATTTGTGTGGTCTTTACGAATGAATTTACAACTGGTGACTGCGACTATAGCAACAATCACGTGGATGCTGCAGCTACTAGTCGGCTGAGACTTGAAGCAATCCTAAAGGCAACTTGTTAAGTATGTTATTTAATATTTCCTTACCACGTGCACCTATTGCCAGGTAAATCCACAGTTATGGTTCTACGTCAAATGAGTAACTGAAACAGTCTGGAAAAGACCGTCATACTAAACAAGAGTTGCAAAGAAACAATTCCCTTTTGCCCAATGATGAAACCCAATTTCTCAATAGTAGAATTGACATTTGCCTTTAGGTGGAAGATCTATTAAAACCGTTCATTCTACTTGTAATACGTTCACTCAAGACACATTATTGTCTGGCATTACAACCACCTACTTCTTTGCAAACTTTGCAAGCGTACAGGATAATTCGTTAACGTACGCAGAGGACACGATATTCACTGTAAGATACAATTGCTGTTACCTTGAAACTGTAAAGCAAAATTGGATATTAATACCTAATTATTCAATTAAGTGTATTCGAATAAATAAAGTTTAGTTTCATCTTTGTCTATTCAATAATATCCTGAGCTTCAACCTCCTTTGTGTATTATATTTGCAAGTAGGGAAAATGCCGCTAAAATTTTTTTGCGTCTTTTCTTGATTTGCAGGGATTAAGGGAATTCCAACTTATGATCAAGTTCACTTTAAGCATGAAAATATCAAAGTTACATACGGACATTAAAATCGCTCCAGAGATAGCAGGATTTTACGTACCTTGAGTGTATTCCTTTGATCCTTGCGTTGGCTTCTAAGATTTTAGGGACCAAATATTATTACAAGTATAAAGTTAAGAGGTTGATAACATTATAAAATCCATATCCTTTGTATTGCAAAACAATGTATCCAACACCTCGAGTTGTTGTTGCCTCGATTCTGGATGATCTAACGGACGTGGTACCAGCTGATACCAGAAGGATTCAAATTTTCTATGCTTGACCTGTTTCTATCAATTTCTTTAAGTCGCTCTAAGTTTTTTAACATCTAACTTATCTGTTTTCTAGTAAACTTTACAGGAAGTGATTGAGGATCTAGTAAATTAGAAATATCGACACCTGTCTTTGGAGGATATTATCTTTCAGCGAGTTAATGCAGAAATGAGATTAGTCTTTCCCCTGACATTCCTACTATTATTTTGATAATTAGAATCTGCAGGATCAAATTCAGTAATAAGTGGGTGGGAAAATTACTCACTGGTTTATTTTAAGGTAAAGTTTCAAGTAGACGGAGACAGAAGCAAGCCCCTTCCCTTCCCCCTCTCAATATTCTTCTCTCCCCTCCTCCTTTCTCCGAATCTCTATTTCTCTGTGTATGTGTGTCTCTACTGAGACATTTTTTTGCTAACTGTTTATTAATCTTAACAACTAAAGTATTAAATCTATTACGTTTCTAGTTAACTGTAGTATTAATTTTTCCTGGAATGTGGCAGCTATGTGACCCCCAATACCATCGCAATGTTCACAGAACATGCGCAATTTAGCTGCACTTCTAACCAATTTTACAATGTAAATAAAACACTCGACACTGCTGTGGTAAAGCCTGAAGTTGTAATGTCGGTAGAACATATACCAGGCTAGTTCCATTAACATGATTTTTTTATTATATGTACCTTCTTCCGTAACTTCTTCACTTCCTGCAAAACCCATGAAGATTAATATCAAAGTCGAGAAGTTAGCCATCTCCAAAATGAAGTACTTTGCACGCCAAACAATCACGCTCCCATGATGTTGAATGGAGCGTGTAGATCAGTCTCAAAGTTGAATTTTAAGTGGACTGTGCATAATTTTAGACCTCTATGTAACCCGACCATGTACAATTTTGTACGCAATATTGTGTCTGCAATAGTACACAGGTTTTTCATCTCTAAAACGTGTTCCTCGTGCTGAATGTACTGGTAGAACATCTTGCTTGGCGGCGGTTGATAATAAAAGTTGTATAGCTCGTACAAATTGGCAACATTTGAAATTGGTAAGCGAATCAAGGAAATTGCCACAGACATTTTGTGTCTACCAACATTGTCATACAGTATCAAATCAAGCAGTCATCATGATTTTGAGCTGGTTGGGTTGTACTATGGGTTAAGTATGTTGCTTTCTCAGAAAAATGTTTTCATCCACCGTGGTTAGGCATTAAAAGTTGCATGCACTACGTTGAACGAGATATTGTTCATCTCTTCAAGCATACAGAGTGTAATCATGATCCTATGCGATGACCATAAGAGAAGAGTTCGGTGATTCTATTTAACAGGGTCAATGGAATAAAGTACGTTTACCATTACTCAGTTTAAGAGATGCTATACGCAATCTAACAATGGGTTTATCGTATCACTAACCTCATATCATGCGTGTTAACAAGGCTAATGTAAGATAGGCCGAAAATGCGGAATAGCTGCGGAATGCTTCTTATGCATAATCCATTATTTGAATGTCTCCTTTTTAGAAAACTACGACATATTTTAGGGTTATTTCATTACATAAGTTTTGACAGTATCAATCGTCATCCTCAGTATGGAATGGCAAATCGAATATGCCACGCTTCTTTTATTTTGAGGCGAAATGTCAAAGTGGTATCGTCGATAATTAGGAACAAGCCAGCTGGGAAGGCAACATGGCATATTGCTGATGCATTGACATATTTAAATATTATGGAATCATTATCTGAGTAAAGGCGTTCATATATACGCGTCGAAAAATGTTGTGAAGTCTCAACAATATAACAAGAATCAGAGCCTGAACAAATAAACTTTCTCCCTTTTATGGTTGCAAAAACTATAACAACAAACTTTCAAGCTAAAAGCCTAACTAATGGTAAGGACGTGCAGTCATCACAAACGTGTCCATTGTTATCGCTGGCAATCCTTGACTGAATGCAAATGCCTTCAGATCACAGACGACGATAACCAAAATTATCGTGTTGTGGAGAAACTGCTTACAGGTTATCATTACAACCATATGAATTATGACAAATTCAAGCTGTATAACATTATATCAAGCAGAGCCTCGTTTCTTGTAGTCTCTAGGTTCTTGGCTAGAACATAAGCAATCGATTAATTTTTATATCTACGAACAACTCAGGGGTGTCAGTCCAAAACATAATTCTGTGAAGATAAGGCGCTATTGAACGCTAATTCTATGAAAATGGGTATCTTTTTATTGGAAGATAATTCCAACTGCGTACAATTTATCATATCGTGTGCCAAAGGGAAATTTGATGGAAAACTTTACTTCCAGTATACGCAAACTTCTCGTTAGGTCAGAACGACCTTGGTTACGTGGTAGCAACGACATGCTTAATACAGTGATTTCTACGTACTGCATATATGGAGATATCACGTGAAGGTGTTTATAATACATTTGATAAACCAAAGTAAGATATAGGTGCACATGGTCGAGAGAATCATTTTGTAGGTGATAACTTGAAACTTGTAGAATTATTTTCAGCACATTTAGAAAATACTGTCTGAGTATGTCGTTGCCACCGCGTAACCAATGCTAGTCTAGCTTCGAGGTTAGTAGCGCATTAAAACCAATGCCAATGCGGAAATGCAATCTCCATCTCCATCACACTAGAAACAAAATTGGGCGTGTAGATATTGCTGTTTGTTACTCAGCCAAGCAAACTACCCTAACCTGATGACAACATCCTTAGTTTTTGTGATGACAATAACCAACCGCTTTAAATCCTCTCTGATAGACATCGCATCCAACTCAAGGTGGTTCAACGGAAGTGTTAACAATAACTGACTCGGCTCTTAGAAATTGCAAAATTGAAAACATTTTCGTCCGTAGAGCTCAGGGAAGAAAGACGTTAGTGATGATAAAACCCTGGTTTTAATTCATTGAAAAACTTCGTAGGGCCTAAGCAATAATACGCTGTGTAAGGAAAAGGAACATAAACCGGAAGGACAAGAGTATTAATAAGATGTAAAAGAAACAAAAAAAATACACGACATAGCAAAGAAAGAAAAATATAAAAAATACCGAAGAAAAGCTAGGTAAAACCCTACTTTCAAATAAAGAATATAGCGATTGACTATGGTCTCTGCTTAGAGGCCATCGATAGAAGCGCGATCTGTACAGCGATTTGACGGCGACAAACGTTTTCTGTTTTATGTCATTCTTAAAAGTACTATTACCCACCTTACAGAACAACTATAAACATCCAATTGTTCTAATTGTTCTGTAGAACTTTGAGTTGTTACAAATTATTTCTCAACCACTACACTTCTCTCTGGCATTGCTCTACAACAATGTAAAAGCTCAGTTTATATGAGAGGACGGAGTATCTTTAATCCTGTGATCATAAATTGCAGCGAATCAGCTAAAATTGAAAGTCTAGTGAACCACAAAAACAAGTACTCTTTTACTGAGCTCACAGACAGTGTTGTTGAGGTAGTCGCTTGAGAGAATAACGACTATAAATTTTCTGGTAAACACCTACCTTGAAAATGTGTTTCGTTTAAGTGAAACCCAGAACATTTGTCAGAGGTACGTGATTTTCTCTCTTCTTCGGTTTAAACAACATGAGGCAAGTAGATATAACTTTGATATCACGTCAAGAAAATAAGTAAATCTAGTATCTGTTGACATGATTTATGTCCCCAAATTTCTCTTGCATCAGAGATCTATGCTGCTGGAAGGTTGATCAAAGCGCGAAGTCTTCCTCTTAGCTACCAAACGTTGCATGAATGATTATCAACAACGTAAAAATCATAATTTTGTCATATTCGATCCTGTTTATTGGTTATAAATCCCCAAGGAACGGTGTGTCCGTACTTTCTTTTATTCTTGCTGTATGCGCCATTCACCATTTATACACAATGAACTACGAACCCTCATAATGAGAGACCTATGTAAAGTTAACACCAAGCAGAAGAAGAGGGTTGTGGATAAGCAGACATGAGCATTGTTTTGATTCAGTAGAGAAATTATTCTGAAAGTTTTGATCCACCCACCTGGGTCTGCTTAGACACACCCTTAGTGCCCCCCGGATATTCGTCTGAGACATTTATACTTTTTGAGGTTGGTGTTAGTGGGCTGCAAATATAAACAGTAAACGATCAAATACTGTAAACAAAAAATTTAGGATTTACAAATAGATCAAGGTATACAATCATCAAATTACACGTTGTCTGTAAGATAACTCCAATTGCTCCATTAATTTTTCGAGAAAGCGACCAATCGGGGACATTTTTTTAAAATTTGCTTCATATAGCTTCGTAGATCAGAGCTTATATGTTACGTGATTGATGTTCATGACCTGTATAGAGCTTTGTAAGCAATGATATTGGCAATACTTTTGTATCGAAGACAGCGAAACTAGTGTAAACAAAAATCACTACCAACTGCTTGTTATGGAAGTCGTAATGAAAGTGTGTTTTCAGGTTTAGAGATCGCTGATTTATATACATATGAAAATACTAGAATAGTTTATTTTGCTAAAAGTACATTAAGATGGAAAACCCCAATCCTACGCAATTGACGTCATTCTCGAGCCACGTGGCCAACTTTACGTAGGATGGGTAGCTTTGATGTTTGGAGGTTGCTGAGTTACTATCAACTTTGTTATGGTTTTGGTAGTATAGAAGATTAGACCCTCGTATTATGACATGAAATATTAACTGATTTGATATTTAAATGTAATGATTGTTGCGTCATTTTGATATTTTTACATCATATCCCATTTCAGCAGAAACAAAGTTTCACTTTTCCTAAACAACAAGCGAAAGCCTAGTCACTTCTAAACCTTCTTCTGACTCCCAGAGTCTTGCCACCCTTGGAGGGTTCCCTACCAAAGATTACGTACTGCTGTCGAGGTTTGTTACTTTAATTTTCATCGTTACATCGTTTACGCAAATTACCTTTATAAGTATGGGTGTACACATGTCTTTTTCAACGAAGAAACAATTTGGAAACGGGCAAGATGGGGTAGGGGTAAGGGATTGTGGTGTTTAATGTATCTTAAATAAGATAGTTATGAGAATGAAATTCATTTTGCGCATTTTTTCCTTTAGACACTCATCTTTCAATTTTAAGTCTACTTATATTTTAAAGCCTTGTCAGCCAGTCAATGTAAGCGATTAATGAAACGCTCGACTTATGCTATTTTGTGTCCAAGATCATTTTTAGCGACGAGTTTCTATAACCTCTAATCGATGCCTGTGACAGTTGCACCATTGCAGTAGCCAACATCAAAGCTAGATATTAAACATCAAACGTTTGTCTTTGTTACGCCTAATGAAGGGATTTGAATGGCTTTCCCTCTTTTTCATATACCAGGAGAATATTGAAGTTTGGCAGGTTATTTTATTGCAGGTTCCACCAGTAACAGTTCTGTGGATTCCGTGTCCTTTCGTATGCATTGTTAAAACATGTTCCTATACTAACAAACCTGAAATTGTTCACTTATTTATCTTTTCAAGACGGCATGTAGCGATGACCTGACATGAGGTACTACGGTGCTATAACAGGCTGTTCCTCTTCTCACTTAAATTCTTTCTACTGTTTTTAGCCAAGAGACAACACAAACTCTTTCACTCAAATATTCCAATATATCAGGTAATTGATGCTCACTTTTTAGACACGTCTGGTTCTCTTATAAATTTTACGAATACTTTGCTGTTATTCATAGGTTTCCACAGTTTCTCATAATATTTAAGACTATGAGTACGTTTCTCCTGAAAAGGACAAAATGACGTTGACTTTCAGATAGTTCATGCTACAAAACCTTCTTCATCTCGAATCAGATCTGTTGATACTATACCATTTTCTTCAAGAAAAAAAATAGTTTCTTGGCCTTTGTTGACACCGCTAGAAATAATAAAACATGTTAAAGTAACGAAACTAGTGAAAAA
>JAAAKM020003194.1:2572-12702 GCA_010016025.2 Alatinidae sp. Z8VKAUB7J3 | reverse complement strand
TTACTGAACATCTTTTATAAATGGAGCATTTGGGCAGACTTTAAGTTTCGACTTGACAAGTGCCAGGCATTTGCTTTCAAAAAGGACAAAGCGTCGATTCATTATTTTGGGCCATACCTTTTACTACCTGTACCGATTGATCAATGATCTAAATATTTAGGTAAAGAATTTTCATTTAAGATGTCTAGTGATAAAGCGAAATCAGAAATCACTGATTTATTGGATTATTACTTACCCAAACTACACCATCTTCCATTACATCCACGCCATAAAATTCGGACACTGCAGACGTATGTCTACTCCAAACTGAAATATCTACTGACAATCTACAAGATTGATACCACCTGGATTAAAGCTTCCTGTGATAATACTATCACTTATTAACTCACCTATGTCTTCCTAAGAAATTCCTTGGTTTAAAGCTTAATTAAATTTCTGATTTATTTATCTCGTGTCAGTCCACGGCTAGAATGATATTACGCTTTTCCACGGATCGAAAGTCGCGTATAATATTTTTCTAACACATCGACATCAAACATTAAACCTGACAAAATACTTCTGTCTGATGAAATTTTCACTGTGTGAACCACATAAGTGAAAGCAGACTTTGAAGAAGGCTTTATCCCAAGAAAAGATCAGCAATGTATGGTCTGCGTTTCCTAAACTCAACAAGTAAAGTATTATTATAAAATATCTGACCGAGACATGTTCTCCGAAAAGCATCACAACATGGCAAATAGTTTCTTCTTCACTACCAGTCAATATCTACTCATTCTCAACGCGTGCAATTATTTTGTCCCTTCCAACAAATTCAAATTGGACAGTCTGGAACTCTGTAGCATCAAATCTATGTTCCCTCTGAAAATCTGGAGTTGCAAGCCAGCATCATATATTCTCAAACAGCAGTATTGCAGCCCAAGAAGGCATATACTCATGGCGCCATGATAATGTCTTAAGGCTAATAGCTTCACACTTGTCAACTGTAGCTTCAAACACATTTAAACTCTACTTTCGACCTACCTGGTTATCAAAATCCATACACCCTATTCAAGTTTCTACGACCATATATTGCTATTTTTGCAGCGTGAACTCCCTATACACACTCAACGTAATTGAGCTCTCCCTATATTGCGAAACAAATCTCGAGAAGTCGAAACTCTACAAACTTAAGAAATATAAAAATATTATTCACGATCTCCCGAACCCTGTACATGAGTTAGAAGTGATAACTATCGAAGTATCAACCCTGGAATTTTTCTCTACGAACATAACCAAGTTCAGAGACCTTCTCGATATGCTGTAGCCTACCACCAAGTATTACCATCACCTTAATTTTACAAACAAACTGAATATGAGAAGTCACTTTAAAAAAACGCAATCAAAAAGACGATAAGGGGAAAGGACTTTCAAATTGGATTAACTAGTGTTCTATAGATTTTAATAGCAAAAACCCTGAAATTACTGGTATACACCTACATTAACTTTACTCGGAGCACAGTGGGAACATACTTTTGCCATTGTAATGGAAACGAGGCTATGCTCTTCCTTCATATAACACTCCCTAAAATCTATAACTAACCAATAAAATTCTAACATGACCTAACTCTTGCAAACTTTCCTCTTTACTTACCAATCACCCTGCACTTCCTCTCTATGTTCCTATTTGTTATGATTAAAGGTATGAGTACTTTTGTAATATGTTGAGAATTGGAATTGTGTGACAGCTCACTGAGATCTATGATTGCTGTCATGGATCTTAGAAATTTACGAAGACTAAGTAAAAGAATTGTTCTGTGGAATTACTGTTAATAAGCGCTGCCCGCGAGTTCTCCCATAGCTGCCGTACCAGAAAAAGGTGCTTATCACACTATGTACAAGTGCATGATTAACAGTTTCTGGCGTGACCTGTGAAAATAGTGGAACTTTTATACTTTTTCTTCTGTTGGTTTCGAGGAAGTCAAAAGCCAAAGAGTATTCTGCTTTTTATAATAACAAATCTTCTCTTCGTAGTAGAATTTAAACACCCCTCAGCTAATTCTTCCTTGAAATAACTTTCGTGCCGTTGCAAGTATGAATTAAACGTTTCTTTGACGAATATAATAGATGCCAAGCAAGAGCTTCCTAGGTTGTGGACCATAAACTTTAGACTGGCTTTAGATCTTCTGCCTGACTTTCGGTCAAGAGAATCCGCTGGCTGTATTTTCTTCTTCCTTCTGTTCCTTTATAGATTCACCTGTGTACAATGTTGGATTTGTTCCATAATCATATTGTAACACCACAAAAAAAAGAATGCTCAAATCTTAAATTTCTGTCCAATCTGTTTTTGGGATGGCTCAATTAAGCCTTACAATCTTTCATACTTTATTTACAGTAATTTTGACGGAAAGACTATGAATAAAAGGTAAAAAATACCCAGACAGTTTAACATTCTTTGCATGAAACCCATTACTGCTTAAGATAACATTAAAACGACAAGTCACCATGCTTTATATGGCTCCTAATGGTTCAAATATGAAGATAATTTCAAGCAATGCCATTTAAAGATTTAAAGTTCGAGGCAAAACCAGTACTGTCGAGAGTTGCAGATCAAAATAACTTTACGGTATGTGGGCTGTGTCCTTTTTATTTTCGCCAAGAAATTATGTCATTTTCTCCCTGTAGCATGTTAAAATACAATCTTTTGTGAAGTTTAGTTATTAAAAGGAGTACTTGTTCATATTATTGGTATCGCGGAACATGAAAACAAAATTCAGCAGGCAACTCATTTTCATTGAAAGGTTTTATGCCGATTCTCCTCGGTCGATCTACATCGGAAAAATTACAGAAACAAACATTTCTCAGTTGTTAGTAGGAGACGATCGAAGTTTCATTTAAAGGTTTTAGAATCTGTTTTCATTTCGCCTCGTCTGTACAGACAAAAAGACTTTGTTTCAGGTTATCAATGTTTTAGCATGCCATCAACTTTGTATTTTGTAATTTTGTCTACCTTCGCATTTTGCTGTAACATTTATTTTATTGTATTCCTTAGATATAAATAGTCTGTATCATCGATTTTAAGACTTTCGTAATCTTGTCATGTTTTCAATTATCAAATGTTTCCTAAGTGTGCTTCAATACCCTTTACATTGTTAGATGTTTTAAGATTTAACCATTATTTATTAACACTTAAAAGGTAAGACAAGCCTTTACAATGTTTGGGTTTAGAAGAAAGGAACACATGGGTAATACAGGTTTGCTAGCCATGTACATAGTCTCTTGTGTATATACTCATTACCGATGTAGATCGACTGACTGGATCGGTGAGAAATACATGTTGTGTTACTCTCGTGTCCGGAATAAACGCCCCGGGACGTTTATTAATTTACAAGAAAATTTCCACCCAAGACACGCTTATTCCAGCCACCCCGTTTACTTATTTTTGAAACTTTTTTACACCCACACCGATTATTTCGGACTCTGTGTTTCTCTTCCGGAACATAAAAACATGAAGAGATAATGAACTTCTATTTAATAACAGACTTTAGACTTCTTGTTTGTTACTTACAGTACATGCAGTTTTATACCATTTACCTATGTTTGATTCGCTTATACACCAGCCCTTAAAACAAAAGCCCTTAAAAACACTACTGTTACATGGAGTTCCACTTATAAAAATTTCAAGATAAATTTTTCCACACACCTCGTTTCTTTATTTCAAGCAGAATTTCCACCCACCCCGTTTATTTATTTTGAGCAAAATTCCCACCCACCCTGTTTATTCCAGCCACCGCGTTTATTCCGGACACGAAAGTATTCATCTCTACATGAAAACAATAGAGGGTCTAAATGTCAAAATGGGAAATTTCGTCATGAGATTGCCCTAGGAAGTTAGACTTGAGTAAAGTCAGATACATTGAAGCAATTCATGGCGAAGGTAGGTATGACGAAGAAGTAAAGCACTTGTTACTGCGGTCTATGTTCAAAATGTTTAAACCCTTAACGGGACTTTCAGCAATAAAAATAGACTTAGCAGGTTACACTTTTTGTACGCTCGTTCTCGCCAAACCAAACTGAAGCGACTTTTAAGCCAAAGACTTCCGTCACGCTAAATCAGGGGCCTGATACCAATTCAGGCAAATCTTCATTATGATAATTGAGAAGGGTAGAGGGGCAATACAAATCACCTACAATTTCTCAAAGACCCCAGATGAGCAATGTGCCCGATTCTAAAAGTACCCAAAACAAACAGGCAAGCCACCAAACACGCTAACTAATAAATAACGGACAAGTGGGGAACAAATCCAATCCAATCCGAATACAAATCCCCAGCAATCTCTCAATCGAAGACTCCTGATGAGCGGTGGATCCGATTTTGAAAGTACACAAACAGATAATCCACCAAAAACGATAACTAGTAAATAAAGGGCAGCTAGGGCGCCCAAGGGCAACGTCGCTCAATTTAAGCCACCGAAAGATAAGACAGCCATGCGGCTGGCAGTCTCTCGAAGACTCCTGATGAGCACTGGATCCGACCTTGGAACTACCCTAAATAAACAGAAAAGCCAACAAACAGGCTGACTAAGAAATAAAGGGCTGCTAGGGCGTCCAAGAATCTGTCATCAATAAGAACAGATACTACATCCATTCCTTACCAAAAGACCAAACCCCTGTCCCCCCTTCGGCTCCACAGTTCCGACCACTTCACAACGAAATCATTGCTTCTCGCGCCAGATTGACACCACTTGGTCAGCTTTCATTAATACACAAAGGGCTCAAGGTAACAGCTTCTCTAGGTAACTAATTCCTACTTTTAACAAAAATAATTTGAGAAAGCCCTTGAAATACGAAGATATGTGTTACCAAGGACCCGAACCTAGGACCTATACTTTGTCCGTATCTTGCTGTTCCAATTTACTCATATGTCTTGCTGCCGCATTAGTTACCAACCTCCAATAGTGCCCATCGCCATAAAGCTCTACGCAACTTTAAATACGAGTTTCTGCGCCATGAGAGGAACTGTTACATGGTCAATCAATCCGTTGAAAGCCCAATACAAATTCAAAACATAATTCCATGTTGCCTGTGACCGTGAAAGCTGATCACAGTCTTTCAGTCAAAGACGCATGATGAGCAGTGTGCATGATGTAGAAGCTACCCTAAATTAGCAGTAAAACCACCAAACAGGGTTATGAAACGTAGTTGAAGCATCCAAGACCGACGTACCCTCATTTTGGGCTATCAGCCGGAGAAACAACAGCACATTTAACAGCCTAGTGTGGCCATCTCTCACAGATCGCGAAGACAACTGTAATCGCTGAGAGCAGATCCTCCAACCGATCATGGCCAAAAGACCGAGAAGCGAATTGCACAGTTATGAAAGCTAGTTGCACAGTCATCATCAAACGTGCTTATGGTCGCGAAAACACGTCTGCAAAGAGCGGGCTTTTACATTCCCAACGACCGTTTCTCTTAATCCTACTATATATAAACAAACAATGGGTAAAGCATTGTCAATTGCTTTGAAAGCAGACGGGTGTGGCCACTGCTTTCTTGTTTCTAATAGCGTGTAACCACCTGAGTGTGATCTGTGGGATAACGGTTACTCTTAAAAACAGTAAAGACTTACCGAGAATGCGTTCACAATGTTCATAAACAAAAAAGAAACCCAGACACAAATGAACGTACGTCTGATAACTGAAGTCTTATTTCTGTCTGTACCAAAATAACCAAAATTACAGTATTCTCTCTACGATTCGGTGTTTACTACTCTTCCATTGAGACAAATATCTGGGAATAAATGGCATTACAAGTTTTCAATTTACAGAGAAACCACAATGACAATGCAGATAAGTAAGATAAAGGCGTTGGAGGAATATCTTACAAAGTTACTCAATAAGAAGAAGAACAGAAGACTACAGATTTCAATCAGCCATCACCTATAACCTGACTACAGTAAAAGGGCCTGCACGCGTTTATCAACAGCAATATTGTGTCTGGCTTTATGCTTTCAGTTCAATTCAACGTGATTATGATTCAAATTCAATAGACAGAGTTCGTTATTACTTGGGGTCTAAACAGCTGATTACTGCTTATGATGGACCCGAGAAATCAGCTCTTTGAACATGTCTGGTCTGTCACAGAACAAAAAAAGTGAATCAGCTTATTTCGACTAAGGACCATGTCCTTTAGGCTTTTTGATCATTATCTGCCTCTGATCGGAAATAACGGAGCAAAATGTTTCAAAGATTGTACCAACTGCCGCCGATAACAAAGAGGTTGTTTTGTACAACAGGAAAGAGCTTCGAGTAACATCTGCCAGTGGAGCAGCTTCCAACTGTCGTTACGCCTCGTGTTTCCGTTACTGATGAGCCGAAACGAGGCTTTTCAGCAAAGGCAACGCCCTTACGGACAGCCCACTGTTGTACTCTTGCACTTTATTATACGGACCTTTTGTGTTTTTTCTAAGTTTAGAGATTCTAAAATTTAGAAAGTGTACAGGAAACCATCCAAAATACTGCAAAATGAACAGGGTAGAACTGAAGCCTTCGAGTTGTAGAGAAGTATATTTACAAATTTTAAGACGAAATTACTGAACAACTATTGCGAATGCGATATCCTTTATGTCGATTGACTTATGATCTATACTACGGGAAAGGCAACACAAGTTGACAAGGAATCCTGATGGCGACTTCACTGTCATTTGCACAATACCTGAGATCTCCAATTTATTCCCTCCTTGAAATTGAGCTCCAAGGGCCTGCATGATAGCTTCTATGCACCGCCGGGTTTTTCTACCCACACAAAGCACCAAATCCGACCAACCGTTGGTTGAACCTGTCCCCTCTTCAAAGCACAATCTCGCTTTTGTTACTTCTACCACTATCACACTTAGCAGCCGGAAACATCATTATCACTACGTCATGCCCGTCTCTCTCGTTGTAAAACCCGATGTCCTGCTCCACATCATAACGTACGGTGTATGCAGCCTATTAAATCTCCATTATCCTACTCCAAAATTCAGTCTTTTTATCCTGGGTTACTGCGTAGGCTGTGTAAAGAATGTTTTAAATGCAGGAGTCTGGAGTTACCAGAGCTACGTAACCTATCAAGCCGAAACAAGCGCAGGTTATTTCCGACCAGTAGGCACTTTTCATTTCGAGGAGCACTGAAGCTCGCTAAGCATACTAACACCTAGTCTGGAATAAGCCTTAAGTTAGCTTCGGGGAGAAATTCAAAAAATAATAAAATTATAATATATAAAATACCTATCCACAGCAACGAACTTCAAACTTTCCCAACGCGAGGGTTTTCACGGGAGTTAACCAACTATGTACTGGCAATTAACGCAAGCCGAAACTGTAACAATACCGGCCCTATTTTTGTACCACAGTAGATTCCTACCTAGTGGTCACGTCATAGGATTTCGGGCTCACCTTGATACTCGTTTGCAAGTGGGTTATAAAGTCAACACATCACCACATAAATTATCTACAAAATTCTATAAACCACAAATTTATCTAACTATTGTCCATCTTCGCATAAATAGAACTCATTATGAATTAAAGGATTTGTCTGTACTCTACATTTTCAACTAAATTACAGAATTCTTACACGATGCATATCTTTCAAAGCATGAACGATGTTACTAATTACCGATCTTAAAAGAAGATGTAAAAGAAATAAGGAGGACCACCGACTTTGGAGCAGTAAAACGGAGGGTTAACATTCCATGAGAGAAGGCTAAAATTTGACTGTTTGAAAAGGGGTGGATACAGTGCAGGTTTTTGGGGTGCCGACTGTGATGGACATTTGGGGGGCCAGCACAGCTCAGTAAAGCCAAAAAAATTGTCGATCTCATTATTGGCTTAATGCGATGCCAGTTCTGTTTAATGGGTAGTTTCATAGCTTTGTCATACCCTGAAAGCATCTGGGAAGGAGTTGTTTGCACAATTTTACATAAGAAACACTACGATTTTAGAAAAAAAACAGAGGTACTGGCCAAGAAGTACGGTAAATTATCCAAGTCACGTTCCAACCATTGCAGCTTTTAAAGCAGGGTCCCAGCATCACCTTGAAAAAGATTCCCTGATAATTCTCTGATTTCCCACACGAAATTTAGAAAAAATTCGCAAATCTAGCATTCCATTATATCAAGCGTCGTATATTGTACAAGGTCAGTTACAACAAGGTCATACATAACATTCACAGTCGCATTTCAATGACGTTCAATAAAATTTTAAAGAAAAGGCACTTTTTCGGAAAATAGAAATTAGTTAATTAAACCATAATTCAGGTTTCCCTGATTTCTCTGAACTTTTCCAAAATTCCCTGACAATTCCGTGATTTTACTTAAAAAGCGAGTCCAGTTAGAATTTCCCAGATAATTCCCTGATTTCCAGGTTGGCAGTGAAACCTGTAAAGTTACCTTCAAAAATGAAGTTTTAAAACAGTCAGCACACTTGTTAGATCTGCTATTTGAAGAATATCAGGATACATATACGGTTTGCGTTGGTATTAATTACGTATTTAGCTTTCGTTTGTGATTAGAACACGTATTTCGTATCTCTATCCCAGCCTCGACCTCTTTGAAGTTTAGCATTAGGCGTTTCCTACTAATGAAAAGTCAGACTTCCACATTTCCCTCTCGCCTCTATGTCAATGCTATTTTGAAAAATGTAAACAATGTGTATGTCCTCATACAAGAGTCTACTCTGTATTTACACAAGCAAATAACAGAAATAAATATTAGTGTGATTTTCCTGGAATTATCAAACAACTGACAAGCAATATTGTGAGGCAATTTTCAGATAAAAGTTGGTGTGTAGATCCCAATCTTTTCCGCAGTCACACTCCCATGTCAGATTTCAACTTTGACACGGCAGATTCTAAATGCTTTCAAACACAACTGACATCGCTTAACTAAAACCCAGACACCTTCAAAATCCAGAACATTTAGCATTTTGATAAAAAATCTGGGGGGCCATTCCAAAATTTCAATGGTTTACAAAGAAAAAAGACGTCTAACTGTTCTAGAAATTGTAAATTGCGATACATGCATACTTTCAGATTGCGTTACTATCCTCCGTGCTGTAGTTTATCAAAAATGAATACATGCTCAACACGGAACATGGTGCAAAAGTCGGTAAATCCTCTGTCCCATAACAACAAGTTACAGCCTACCTACATCACATTAAAATTTCCACACAGCGTTATAATTCAAGAAGACATACGAATGTTAGGTTAGGATTCATTGATAGTAAAACGTTGCTTAAGCTTGATGGGAATTCGCTAGTTCTTAGCAAAATAATTGTATTGTATTGTATAGTTGCAAATAACAAACGACGGAACGTACAAACCGGAGCTGAGGATGAACATCTCCGGACGGGAATCGCAACGTATCTCGAAAAAACGCAAGAAATGTATGGAACCACTCCATTAACAAGCGTAACGCCATAAAACGTACCTCTGGCTAGTGCATGGAAGAAAAAATCAGCGAAATTCGCAATTTTAATACACATTTGTAATGGACCACCTAAAACCGCCATACCGATACCTTATTTCAGATTCTTACATCCTCTGGTAACGCCATGTTACCACAGAACGGCCGAATTAAAGCATTGTTCCACAGCTAACCGCTTAATGCTTTGTCCACCTACTAGCTAAAAAAATGTTGTCCATCTAAAAGCAAAATAAAGTGTGCTTCACTTACTGAGATAACGAGAAATCAACCTATTAGCTGAGATGTAGTTCACCTATTAGCTGAGATAACATGTAGTCCACCTACTAGCTGAGACAAAATGAAATCCAGCTATTGGCTGAAACGTAGTCCACCTTTTAGCTGAGATAGCATTCAGTTCACCTACTAGCCGAGAAAAAGTGAAATCTACCTATTAGCACAGATGCAGTCCACCCATTAGCTGAGGTAACACGTAGTTCACCTACTAGCTGACAGAAAGTGAAATCCACCTATTAGCTGAAATGTAGTCCATCTGCCAGCCGAGGTAACATGTAGTCCGCCTACTAGCTGAGATAAAGTGTAGTCCAACTACTAGTTGAGATATAGTCCACCTACCGGCTGAGATAAGGTTTAGTCCAACTACTAGCTGAGATAAAGTGTAGTCCAACTACTAGTTGAGATGTAGTCCACCTAC
>JAAAKM020003192.1:0-12704 GCA_010016025.2 Alatinidae sp. Z8VKAUB7J3 | reverse complement strand
TACACTACACTACACTACACTACACTACACTACACTACACTACACTACACTACACTACACTACACTACACTACACTATGCTGCACACTATGCTGTACACTACGCTGAACACTACGCTGCACACTACACTGCACACAGAACTACATTGCAATACATTTCACTACACTACATAGCACTTTACTAGTATCAAACTACACCGTAACTCATGGCAGCGCATAAAAGCCACCAAACCTTTAGGTTTCCCTACACCACAAGTCAACGCATTCCACAAACTGATATTGAACTCCTTTGATTGATACAGGTCGAAACTATGAGTTGTCGTTACATTCGGAATCACCTTTACGTAGGGCAGTTTAAATTGAACACCATTTAAAAGGTTACAACTTACAACAAAACAGCTTTAATGCAACTGTAAAATCATCAATTAAGTTACGCAGATGCTGACACCACAGACATGCTTACGCTTGAACTTATCAACCGTACCTTGTCATCAATGGTGTCAAATTTGGTTAAGACGATTCCATCGATAAGTCGAGGATTTGCGGCATCGGAATGGTCAGATAATGCCTGATTAAATTTGCTTAGCTGGTCAACACCATCATTCCCAACAAGGGCCTCTCCAACAAACAGTACCAGATTTGGTACATTGATCTTGATCAACTACAAGATAAAAATAAGATTAGAGTAACTCACTTGAAATAGCAAATGACTGGGGTAGGTCGCACTAAACGCGGAACTCACAGTTTTGGTTACAGAGGATCGCAAGTTGGAACAGTTGACACTTCGTAGAAAAGAATGGCCGCACCTTTAATTGCTTGTTATATTTACTTCTGGACTGTGGTATTTACGAACGTCTTCAAAACGGCTAACTGTTCTCCTTCTTTTTTAAAAGATTACTTTTATGATAACACGAGCACAGTGTCAATACCAAAAGGCTGTAAATGTGTTACAAAGGTCACCACCGAGATCCTGAGAATTATAACGCTCAGCCCTACAACCAAACAAATTCGCCTTTCAAAGCCCATGCCTCCAGCGGAAAAAAATACTGCAAGTACACGGCTGTTTTACACCAGTTCTTCTGATACTGTTGGCACTGAATTCCTAACAACATATGTCTTTATCAAGTGAAAGTTTCCTTTAGTTACTTGAATGAAAGGGGAGGCCATCACAGCTCCATCACCTACCAGACTATTATAAAAGTATTACAATAATGTGTCCTACGACTTTTCAATATTTTCATATCCCTGTAAAATCACACCTGTCATTAGTATATGCACATAGATGCTAACTACGTGAATCAATAGGGACTGCACATCCAACATTGGTTAGTAAAGTAGGTTAAGTGCGACAAAAAGGGAGTTAGTCCTTTCAACTTTCAACATGTACGATAGTTACCACCTCAATATTCGATAACAGGAGCAATTTAGAATTACCTTCGCCAAGGATCTCATGAGTGGTTCGTTGTCCTGCATACGGCCAGCGGTATCAACAAGTACCACATCTATGCGTTGTTCGCGGGCTAAAAGAAAGAACCAGAGTGCGCGTTTGATTACTGCTTTAAAAAGAGCATTTATAAATTCGACTTGACTCTAAACAATATCTACTGTTGGTAGTTCTAACAATAATCTTTGCTCACAAGAAAACTTTTGCTAGGCTACCCTTCTAGGTTCTTAATGTTGAGACTATGCTCTTGTTTATGTTGATCACGAACTTTGGAAAGCTGAAAGATGCTACGTTGAAGTTATTAAGGTTGATGCACATCATCCCAGTATTATACATCTCAACCACAAGATAGTGACAAATATATATCCACAAAAGTCCTAATCAAGAGACTTAAATCGTTCCAAGAAATGTCAAAATAACTTGTAGGGATAATGCGAGACAGCAGATACATGACACTCATTACTAACATATATTTTGTTGTACTTTTCACTTGCCTAAAACAGAATCGACTATGAAAAGTTTAAACAAACTAGACCGTGCACGAAGCGTACAGTGGAGGTAATCCCAGCTTCCACGAATTGGAAAAAACGTGAGTAACGACCCAATGAAGATAATATAACGCCGCAAGGGAATTGCAGTCGCAACGCGATTGACACTAGAGACCATATAGTGGTCACTAAATGACGATGTTAAAGTTTCTTTGCTATCACTTCACAAATCACACTGTGGTCGACGCGGGCTTTAGCTAGCAAATGCTTTAATTGTTACAAAAAGTAAAACGGGTCGAAGGTTTGTCCAACTCTCGATATTTCGAAAGAATCTTCTTGTATTATGGGTTTTCATACTGTGAAGAATTTTCTCTTCAAGGTGGCTTACTTTAGATACATGACCACATCTCAAGTTAGAACTCAATACAACCGCGCTTCCATGGAAAACTAATAGAACGATAAAGCATAGTAGTAACGAAAACCGAAACAGGAGCAGACCCTCCTGATTATGGCACTGTACGAGGCTTCCAAGACTTTCCTAAAAATAAATGGGTTACGATAGTATAAATTTTATAATATTGAATGCGTGCACTCACCAAAATTTATGGCTTCCATAGCAACACCAGCGGCATCCTTCCCGTATCCTTTGTCATAGAGTAACACTTTTGGAGGAGACTTTTCCGTGGCCGGTGGATGCAATGAATTCAGATGACGCGTATGGGTTCGCAGCTGCTCCACTGCTCCAGAGCGGAAAGTATCACAGGCGGCAATCAAGACACGGTAGTTGTTTTCCATGAGCCAAAAACAGATCTTTAACAAAGACAAGAAAACATAGTTAAAAGTCAATTAAAACTAAATAATAAAGTAATGGTTACCCTGTACGGAATAAAGCTTAGAACGTCTGTCTTCCATACAAGTGGTCTCTTATAACTTGCGCAAGAGGGATAACGGGGGTGTGGCGGAGGTTATAGCGATGCGATAATCGATCAATGAATTTTTCAACCGGACCTCTCAGTGGTCTCTGGGAGCTCCTACTAGAATATTCCCCACGTATGCCTACGTCACAATTATTAGAACTTTTTCAAGTTTCAAACTACATTCAATGTTGAAACGTTTTCCAACACAACTTTTTCATATTCAAATTTTGCGCAGATGTCCCTATTTGGTTTGGCTTGCGAAACGTTACCCGACTTCTTATTTCAACTTCAGCGAAAAGGAGGGAAGAAACGACAATATTGGTGACTAATGGGGGTGAGAAGTATTGCCGTAAGTCAAAAGATTCGGTTGCTGCTGCATGTAATGAAGTTCACCACAACACTTTCAAATATCAAGGCTATAGAATAGAATCAATAAAAGAACATTTAGGGATAGAAAAGAATTTGAGGCGAGGATGATTCGCTTGTGCTACACGAGAAAAATGATCGTGAAACCATTTTATCAACAATTTTCAACACAGGACTTTGGTTAACTTGGGCCAAGGTATCAACAAGTAGTCTTTGCATGTTTTACATACAAACTTGCGTCACTTGCGTTACATCAACATACAAAAAGTCCTCGACACTAGCTTTAAGTTCATACTGACCTTTGCCAAGTTAGTAGACTTTCCAACACCATTGACACCACAAAACACCACTGTATAGGGCTTTCCCTTGTTCTTGGCATCAAGCACATCACGAAGGATATCAATGTGCTTCTTGGGTGACAAAATGTTAATCAATGATTCCTCCATGCTTGCTTTGATAGCAGAAGTTACTCCTAGAATGGATAGCAGTGAAACATGAATGTTGATAACGGGGCTGATTGTATACTGGGAAATAAATTTTGAATTAGTTCCATTTACAACTGTCCACAGTAGCACAACGGGGCTTTGGACTTACTTTGTCAATTACACAAGGACCACAAAGCTCGCTGCTGGCAGAGGCCATGTCAGACAAAAAATAAAGATTGCATCATCGAGAAGAGAGGATTTGAAATGTTAGTTTTGAATAGAACACTGGAGAAATAGAAATATTCTTCGGGCCGGATGGCAGTTTTTCCTTGGTCAAGTTACATGGCGCAGAGAGGCTGCTCTCCAATTGCGTTGAGCTGGATGTCGATGTCCACCGGTGGATGATTGGGAGCTAATGTGGCGACTAGAGAAATAAAAGTGTGTTAACATCGGAGGTCACCTAGCTCAGTTGGTAGAGCGTACGCCACGAAAGCGTGGGTCACGGGTTCGATCCCCGGTGGTGACATACTTTTCTATTTCTCTAGTGTTCTATTCAAAAATAAAGATTGGTACAAACGCTAGCGAAAAAGAGATCATCAAATTTACATAGCATGGCAAAATAGTACAAAAGATGGCAGATATGATGATTGGGCATGCGATGGAGCCCGTGTATCAATTGTTTACAGTGTAACGTAATTCCTAAACAACCAAAGTCACAAAGCTGAATTGAGAAAACCTCTGCGCTACGTCTGCCAGTACTCTGCTCACAGTGGGACTCGCAAAACATCTTCCTATTTTCCTCGTTTTACTAAAACTTTGGTGAATAATCAAACATCACTTATATTCAACTAGCCAATGCATAACAAAATAATCAGCAACCTTTTTGGCAATAGAATCCCTCATGATACACTTGTAATCACGCCAAAACATCCCTACCTTGATCTGATGAGCGAGCGGACCCTTGTCCCTTAACAATAATGGAAATAATTCCACAGGTATAATTCTAGATGGGCTAAAATAGGATTTTTGTGCATTATCAAAACCTCTGTAGAGCTTGAACTCCTGTAAATAAACCCAGTCTTGACAACTGTCGAAAGGGTTTATGCGAAAGTCTATCCCCTCAACTTTTCAATGTTTCCCAATTTTCAAGGCTATGTGGCAGCTCCACATCTTGGTAAGACTCAGCAAACCTCGGAATCCGTCATATTCTATCAATGGCGTATAATGCTATGGTATATTTGCTCCAAAACTTTAGTTTTTTCTTCGTTGTTTTTTTGAAGAGTAGCCGTTAGAACCCAAAAATAGAGAATATTTAACTGTACACACTGAAGAACAAGGCACTGACTACAATAGCGTTCAATATTTGATGACTATGTACTTAACAACAACATAAACCTACCACTAAATGTTCCAAGAACTTTTCCTTCCAATTTATTTGCAACTGATTGGCAAAGTTTATCTGAGATATCTGCTGCAACATTCTTAGCTGCAAATAACGCAACAACAAATCTGGTTAAAATCTGGGTAAACTAACAATGTAACATTAATGTAGAGTGAAAAACGTATCGCAGCCTGATGCAATGAAACAATATGCATACCTAAATTAAACTGTTTTGTTTCAGTCACGATGACGTTAACTGGCCTTGACAATACAGGAAACGCATTTTCTTACTCTCCAGAGCATATCTACTGACTTATCTTATGTTTGTCGATCGATTCATTTCAGTTTAGCCACCACTCTGTTGGTAGTGCCGACATTGCTCAACTCAGTTACGAGTGTACTAAAAGATGTCTTGTAAGCATCTTCTCACGAGCGGTTACAAGAGCATTGGCTACATATTAAACTTTTGGTATATATGTAAGGGTACGGACAAATAAGTCGATAAATTTGTAAGAAAGACGAAATAAGTCTTTCACAGGTCATTAACTTGTCAAATGGAGCAATTTTATAAAATTACATGTGTGATCTGAACGACAAAATAAACCGTCGCGTTGTGATTCTCTTTAAAGGTGAGTGTACGTAGTGGTTCTGAAAACACACAAAAAAATTTGCATAATACCGCAAAGGTGTTCCCTCATCTTGTCTAGAACGGGCTCCATGGCTTCCCTTGTGATGGCTTTTTGGCCTGCAAGACCTCTAAAGAAGGAAAATAGTCCTCCGCCCACGCTTTTGGTTGATTTAGTTGCCGCCCTAGAAACAAACAGTAAGATATTAAAGCAACTGATGAGGGGCTACAGATGAGGGTACTGATGAGGGTAGAGGACCAATTAAGTGCCTAGAGAGTTATCATCGTCAAAACAGTAACATTACCCGAATAAAGATCGTATTTATGCAGCTTGAATCTTACATGACAAGGTCGTAACATTAGTCGAAATAATACAGTGTCACACACTATACGGTTTGTTATTTAAAATACAAACGAAGTTCCTGAATAAGTTCAATGATAATGAGATTTACATAGAAGTTGAGATGTTGAATAGTTGTATACTGCAACATGAAATGTGTCCACGAATGATAAGTACGCTACAAATTACCATAAGTAAATAACTTTTGTCTCGTTGTACTTCATTTAACCAGTATGAAGCAAAATAATGACGCTTCCATGCAATAAAAGTGAACGATTGAAATTAGTATTATCTCCTCTGGCCCAATGTCTACATCCTTACTATTTTAAACATATTGGGTTTCTCAATAGTCTCTCAAATGCCAAAGATGTCAAATATAATGTGATCAATAATGACAGACAGAAAATGGCGTGATATACTAATCAGAATGCTTCCTATGCTACGTGGCAACACTTACCCATTTTTCTGCGGCCCCTCCTTGGCTTTTGTTCCATTCACTTTACTGCTACCTACAACCATTTCATTTTCCTCATCGTCATCCTCTTCCTCGCTATCTTTCCCGTCTTCTTCTTCAGCAATATCAATTGATTTAAGATCTCCTTTCATGGACCCGACCTTCACTAAAGGTCTCTACATCACAAATATCAAGGATCAGTTATTAAAACCTATCGAACTGAGCACATACAAGGACAAAACAGCAACCAATGAATATATTTGAAGCACTATTGAAAAGCACTATTTGAAACACCTTTGAAATGATTAATGATCTAATGATATAACATATCTATCTCAACACACAACACAAACTGAAACATTTAGAACCATAAGGATTGCAAACAGTGACGCTTTGCAAGCAATCCACTCAATGATCTAATCAAAATTGTAGGGCGTTTTCGAAGAAAATAGTTGATCGAATGTTACAAGTATCAATGGTAGCAAACCCCATGGGGTGTGTGAAGCTCAAAAAGATTGGTGAAGATGTTTTGATTGTATAGATGGCGATATGAGGGAAAGCGTATATCTGTGCCTTATGTACATTATTTTCACTGTAAACTTGACAATGATTTTTTCCTTCATAAATACCTAATTTTCTCGAAAGGTAATTTCGGTCCTCAGCTATCGTAACAAATCCTTTATTTTCTCTACTTTAAAAATTCTTCGTCCTAATTTGTATTAAGAACGTGAATCATATTTGCTTTTGAATATTTCAGTAGCTTCTGGTAATCATGAAAACCTATGGCATGAAACGGAATACATGTAAACTCATCCTGCATTGGGTTAAACAACGAGCATAGGTCGATTCCATCAACAAATCCTCATCTCAGATTTGCCTCATCTAATACATGTTCTTTTTCAATGCTTTGCATATCATTACTCCTCCGCTTTCCTTTTCTGACTTAGATTCAGTTTACAATTCTTTTCTGAACTCTCTTTTAGATTTATGGCAATGTCATACGATGATTATACCGGGTCAAAAATCTTTTTATGATACATGCCCTTTATTGCTGTTTAGGTCTGGTATCAACTAGATTGTCTATGTAACCAAAGTGTTTCACCTGTTATTACAGGCAGAGCAATGGTGAGAATCATTACACAACATTATCATGCTTTTTGTCATAATAATACTGTTGTTTCTTATCGTACTAATGGCTTAAGGTCTATAAATTGATCAATGGATTACTGTTTTATCAGAAGAAAACCTAGTTATCTGAATACTATTATTCTAACAGGGCACTACGCCTCAAAGATACCACCATCATAAATACAATGCATGCTTAACTACAACTGGTCAAGGTAGACTATGTAAGATCTGATTTCAAGTAGCTCAGAATGATTTCTGGGCTCTGAACATCAGTAATGCACTTGCCCAAAGTCATTTGGAATGAAAGAAAGCCATCAGAACAACCCCAAATAACGCTTGCCTACACTGAGAACAATCTTAAATCGTGAATGATGATGATAATAATGATTATGATATGATCTACAGTAGTTTCTATTTCAAAAATTAAGAAATTTTGTGGTGTAATGAACGTCTGATGCAAAAAGACCATTACCTTCAATATCATATATCTTACCCCTTCATCCAACTTATCAGAGACACCGTTTAAGCAATCTCCTGATTTACTATAATCCAGCACAGCTGCATCTTTGGATGATCCTGCATTATCCCATTGCCTCTTCTCCTTTTTTCTGTCCTTTTTTGCTGATGGTGAATCTGACAGCGGTTTACTGCAATGATGAATTATTAAACTTTTTGTTTATTACAGTAGTGCATCTATAATAAGTAAATTGTCAACTGTCTGTCTATTGAGTGTTAAGGAGTAGCATCCACATGTTCAAAGTCTATGGATTTCATACCTGAACTGAATGATGGTGTGGGTCATGATTCCATGGCAGGGCAAGATGAAATAGGTGGGAGTTATATTCCAGGCAATGGAGCCAAATAGAGGTGTGTGCCTCTTTGCTCTTTTATTTACCACTACACTATTAGAACAATTGCACTTCAACAGGGCACGGGGTTGGCAGAACATCCCATGGTTATATTTATTGAGGGTGGGGTTGCAAGGGTAAGGATCTGGTAGAAAGTTCACCCCAAACTTGGTCTGATGAGTTACCAGAAAATAAGGACCTTAGTTGCCGAGTTAAACATTCTATGGGGAGGGCCTTTGGCTGTGGAGGCAAAACCTCCCAAACTACATGAGATTTAATAAATCAACCACATAACACCCTGACTACACCCATGTCTAAAGTCCAAATTATCTCATAACATTAACAATTTTTACGCAACCCTATGTATCTGTGCTTAGGCAACTCCTTCACTTCTCTTGGTAGCACAGTTAAAGAATGAAAGAATAAACTTTAAAAACCAACTTAGGCTCATAAATGAAGTAGTGAATAGTGAATGCTTTCAAGAATCTCCTTTACAGTAGCCACTACTAATACTGATCTTTCTAATGGTTCATAGTTTTACTTCCATCTTATTTCTACATGCTCAAATAGTTCTTACAATAAAATTTACTAGTTTTTTCAAAACATTGTTGTGTTTATATATTGGAGTTTCAATGCATCTTACTGTTTCTGTGTAAAAACTGCTATCATGCTCATGCAGAACACTCCATTGTAATGTTCTTGCAAAAGAGCTGGCAATACAGCAATGTACATTAAGAGCATTTCACACTACCCTTGCCAACACTTTTTGCTCAGCCCCTTTCTCAATAGCAGAGTACTAATCTTAAGTCAATAATAATGCAAAGCCCTCAACACAAACCCACAATCCTAATGCTGAGATCCATAATAGAAACAAATACAATGGTGCAAATTGTGTAAATATCTTTCTTGGCAATTTATTCATAAAAGTGTTCTTGGTGCCCGCTGAAATTAATTTACTGTCTTAATAGTAAACAAGGCCAAAATAACAATAAATTTTCAGGAGGTTAGTATTTAACTTGTCCTTGTTACAATTATGACTTTCTTTTACTTATAAAGGGCACCAACTTATGAAAATAGGTAATGGACACTCATAAACAGCACTATGTTTTTTGTGTTCTTTTCTTACCTCGCAGTGGTTGGATTGCTCTTCTTTTTCCCTCCCTTCAGCATTCCCTTCTTTAATAACTCCCTCCTACGTTGAATTTCATCATCATCATTGGTTGCATTGGTGATGGTTTCCCCATTTATATTCCCATTGCCATTTACTGTAGCAACATTATTTGCAACAGATATAGTTTTATCCCCTAGAAACAAAAAATAAAATTAGAAAAATTAATACTAGCCAGTATAACAAGTTTAAGAAACACAATTGCAAAGTGTGTACAAAACTGTTTAAGTATCAAAGCTAATACCCAAGATACCCTAAGTGTGAAACAAGATGTTACACTAATGTGATGTGGTTTTATGCCTTGTACTCCCTTTTGCAGAGGCTAAGGCTGTGCCCACATATATGGGGCTTTTGTTGGAGCTTAGAGCACTTTATGACTGGATGCCCCTTTTGTTGTTACCATTCTAGGAATCAGACCCCTACTGTCTAGCATAGAAGGTAAGTAAACTATCCACTAGACCATAGCAGCTCCAGATGCTATTCTAAACATCTGACATATCAAAAGCTGGCATCAGAAGACATCCTAATCTATTTATTGTGTCACTGTTTAGACTTCCAATGTTTAAACACTTATATATATATTTACAAAAAATCAGATTCCATCGCTGATGGTTCTCCGTTTGATTCTTTAAGCTCTTGGCTATGCTATCAACCAGGCCAATGCATACTTTCCACAGTAAACAGATCTGATACACCACTAGAATTTATGTAGTATACCAATGCTAGTTGCAAAGCATCTACATGTAGAAGATCTAAAAAATGGAGCATGGTGTGAAAGTTGTATGTATTTTTTAGGATTATCTATTTTAATTCCAAACTTCTATCTGTTTATACTCTTTTCTTAAATATATATATGGATCTTCTTAGAGTTTCGTAGAAAATAAACTTACAAGATATTGGGCCTTATTTCTTCTAATACCAAGCCCTTCACTTTGAGCACCAAGTGATACAAAATTCCATTATCTTCTTCAACTGTTGACTCACCACTGGACTATATGAACCTCATATTTCAATGTGATAAAGTATTGGTGTAGATAAGGACAATGAATAAACCATCTTTGATACATCTTGTAGCATGTAAATGAATGGAACATGTGGTCACTGGTGCACCTGAGTGTTTTGGACCATTGTGCTCCCTCAATTGGCCTCCACATCATTGTTAAATTGCATTGTTTAAGTTGGTATATTCAAAAGATTTCACAAGGAATAAAAGTATCAAAGGAGTATAGAAAGGACATGATTCTGCTAGGGCTTGATCAAAACAGTAAAGGCTGTATGTATGATACGTATATAAGCTTTATTGGCCTGTGGCAAGTGTAACGATAAGTAGTTATTGTGCCAGATGGAGGTCATTACTTTTCTCTGTAGACAAATCTGTTAGTAGCACGGAGTACAGCACTGCCATTTTTAGTCACAATTCTGGACTGACAGCTACCCTTCTTCTTAAATACTCATAAACAATAATCTAAACACTTTTGTTTGAAGGAAAAATATTAACATCAGCTGCAAATAGGATCTGAAAGGTACTTTAAACAGCTTCTGGCAATGGATCTTGTCCCCTGATATATATAGTTTAAACTCGCATTCCCACTGACTGGGGTTAGGGTCGTGCCTAAATATAAGGGACTTTTGTTGGATCTTAGAGCACTTTAAGACCATTTGTCCTTCTGGGAGTCATCAATGGTACCTTAGGGAATCACACCCATACCCTCTGGCATGGAAGGCAAATGAACTATAGGCAACAGCTCATATCTGAGATAATCATTTAAATACACCTCTGAACCTACCAGGCAAACATGGCTTAGGCAGTGTACTGATGACCTGAAGAAATATTTGACCAAAGTAAACACAAAAGACAAAATTCAGAGTCAAGTTAGATATCATTACCTTGAGAAGTTTCTGTATTTACATTATTTTCCTTCTCAATATCTTTATTCCTATTCTTTTTAATATCTTTGCTTTCAACAATTCCTTTTTTTGCATTTATTTTCTGAGCTTTCTTAGAATTCTCAAAAGTAGTCATTACTCTTTTCTCATTTCTAGCTTCATTCTCTAAATCTTTCAGGATCTGATTAAATTCATCATCAAAACTATATCTTCCATAAACACCTTCCTCCAAATCATCTTTGTACTTGTCTCTAAATTCAAGCTGGATTTGGTTGAGTAGCTTGTCAATGTAAGACAGTTGTAGTATCTTCTGATATGCAACCTAGTAAAGAGATAAATCACAGTATAAATCTTAGAGTGCAAAGTAATATACTATATACAACTGTTTTCAGTTAGGCTCCCTTTGTACTAGAAAGAATATTTCAATAAATGAATTTGGGGAATTTCATGACAACAGGGACACGATAAAAAGGCCCTCATAAATCTCTTTTGTTCAACAATCTAGTGGCTTAATAATATCCACTTATGCATAAGTTAATTAAATTTTACTAAATTCATAATTGGAAAATTCATTTTTGGCATATAGCTTGTAACAGCACACATGAAAATTTAATTTTCGTAAAAACTGGTTCAGAGAAAGTCAATATTAGCTTCTGAAGTTGAAATTATTTAATGCGTGCCAGATAGGGCCATAGGGAAAAACTTAAATAAAACAATAAAGTAACCTAAATCGAAGCCATTACATTTAAGATATTTAAACAAAATAATTGGCATGTTTTTTTCAGCCACAAATCTACATACAATTTTAGTTGATAAAACGTAATGTCTAACACACTATGTCTCTCAGATTCTAGACAAATCCATGGGTGCCTACTAGAGGGCTTTTCTAAGTAGTCATACTATATACCTACATAACCTTGACACAACCGTTGGATTGAACTATGCTGCAATTTAAAGAGTAGACCTAGTGAAATGAAATTTGCTTACTGAAACAGACAGAGTTAAAGATAACTACTGTATTGTTAAAAATGTTACATTTAACACCAAATATGTTACAACATAAGTATAACAGTTCTATTGCTCTTATAAAGCAGGGATAATAAATCTTTGTTTGCACATTCTACATGTCCAGTCCAGTGTAGTTAAGGTATTTCTTAAATTTGTTTTTAAACACTTCACTGCATCTTTGCCTCTTAATAAGCTTTTAATGCAAAGACAATAATCAGTTTTACATG
>JAAAKM020003190.1:0-12705 GCA_010016025.2 Alatinidae sp. Z8VKAUB7J3 | reverse complement strand
AACCTATCAATTCTGCTTAACACCTGATGTTGATTTGGTTAACACTTGATTTTGATTTGCCAGCTTAAGCTATTTGCTTTAGAGAAGAACGATGAACATTTTATGAACTGTACCGAGAGGGTTGACCATTTAACCAGCCCGTTTGTCGACACTCAGATGCACGCATGGCAGACAAACATCAACAATTTTTTTGTTAAGAGTGAATTAACTTTTTGTTACGTAAATTTCTTAGTTAATTATAAAATATTTTAAGTTAATTTTTATGTTTTGGTTTTTATTGAAAATCTAATCACAACGATTCCTTACTGACTTTAGTCCACTATGACCAAAATTACATATAATGCACAAACGCATTTGATAGTAAGAGTTGAGATGAGAACTCAAAATCTTCATATTAAGGCCAGCTTGTTAATAAGGGCATTTCAATCCAGTCCGATAGCTGGACGCAATTCACAGAGTTGCCTGTACTGCCCATACTAACAAGCCTTGACCTTTAATAATGTTGAACACAGTATTCTCATTGTGTCCAGTCCTTAGCTGCTACCTACAGTTAAGACACTTTTTTTCTGACTCATGTAAAAGTGTCCCTATAGTATGACATGACATTTAGTTGTGTAAGCCAAAAAGGGGCATTGAGTGCTTGTGGCTTGAGTTCCCACATTCTGATAACTGGGAAGGAAGAGCGACAGCTTTCTTTCAATCTGAAAAATGTTTTAAGCCGTTTGAGATGCATACTAATCATGACCAAACACAGGAAAGTTGACATCTTACATGCAGGAGAAATAACTTCCCTGACAAATATCAGAAGCACTGCTCAAAATAACTGGCTGTTGTCAGACAGAACGTGTCAGAAATTATATACGCTTGTTAAGCTTGTTAGCTTGTAACAGCAACTAGTTTTAAGCACGTTATGAATCCTTGCTAGTAATGACTTCAATACCAACTTCAACCACACTCATGTAACATCCACTACCTGATCACTTCAAAAAGATATAACTTCATGTACAAACATGATCACCCTCATCCCAATCTCCCCTGTCAGTCACAATATAAGTGTGTTAAAGAGGGCTTCTATTACTGGCTAGTTACTAACAAACAAATGCAAATACCTTTCTTAAGTGATCATATTTGAATTTCATTTTGGATTTGGGATCAAAGAATCCTCCATCTGGTAGCAAACCATGCTTTGTTATAAGGACCTGTGGTGGGAGAATGTAGCAATTGTAAGAATTGAAGATGGGAGGGCAGGGGCAATGGAGGTGCATATGCTGGGCTTTATGTCTGCCAGTATAAATTACACAAAATGTCTAGAAAAGACAGAATATATACTAGTGTGCTGGCAACAGAAGTAATATTACTCCAACATTTCTGACTTTCTAAGAAGAATTAAATTTCTTCCCTAATAAAATTACATGCAAAACCTCCCAGTTGTCTCGAATCATTGGTGTATTGGTATTATGTTTCATTTTCATACCTGCCACTATTAATACTTAAAATATCTTCAGTACAAGAGACATCCTTCTGTCTCTTTGGGGTAAAAAGTAAACAAGTAATTGTACTAAATTATTTCTATCAGTGAGAAAAACAGTTACAAAATGCTAATCCACATTGAGTTTAACATGAGCCTTTACAGTTATATATCAATAGTAAGATTAAAAATAACAAAATAAAGCATACTGACAACTCAAAAACCCAACATACAATGCCTTATTTGTACGTAACATCCACTGAACACATTAAAGAAGGAGCATACATGATGTTTGCAAAAGCAACAACAAACAAGCCATTGCCAAAGACTGCAAAATAAAGGGTGTATCATCAAGTGCTTTAGAAAACTGCTTCAGAAGCTGTGCTTTTCTACTTACATAATAACAAGGGCATTTCAACTGGATTTCTACATGTCAGTGACTTGTAATTCACATACATGTGGCACTAACTTATGGATTCTCACCTTAATAGTTCAAGTTATATTGTGTTGCACTTTCATCAGTTAGGTTCATGCAAATAATGCATATGTACTAAAACAACTGCACAACTTTTTTAACAGAGAGGCTTCCAGTTTTCTTTTTCTCAATCTGATATTACAAGAACATGGTTTTTGCTTCAATTCACTATATGTCAGTGACTTGTAATGCACATACATGTGGCACTAACTTATGGATTGTCACCTTAATAGTTTAAGTTATATTGTGCTGCACTTTCATCAGTTAGGTTCATGCAAATAATGCGTATGTACTAAAACAAACTGCACAACTTTTGTAACAGAGAGGCTTCAAGTTTTCTCTTTCTCAATCTGATATTACAAGAACATGGTTTTTGCTTCAATTCACTACATTGGTTCTAACATTCTTTGCATGAATCACACTAGTGAAATCATCTTGCTTCTTGGATGTCTACTGATCAATTTGCATATTCCAGATCATATGTCTCAACATCCTGGGAAATGCATCTCTGTATATGTCTATCCTTCTTAGCCAACACATGTTGATTTGAAGTTAAGTCAATAAACATCCATGTATTTTCGTTGCCCTTCATTACTTTTTAAAAGGGTAAAGTGATCAGCAGTGAGGGTAAAACATATCACTAACATATCCATACACCAGGCCCCCTTTATAATAATGTTGTACCTGCTACACTAAAACACAAATTATTATCAATGGTTCTTCATGGCACATTGGCTCCCTTTCACCAGAATCTCACTCATGGGGCAGTACTTTAAATCTTAAAATACTTACTTACTTACTTTAAAATATTAAGCTAACAGAATTGGGTAAGTTGGCAAGCTTCCTTGGCTACTGCAAAAGTGAGTGACAGATCTAATTCCTCTTTTAAAATAATCTCATAAGTAATGAATTACAGTGCTACCCTTTTTGAAATCAGCAATATCATGAAATAAGTAAATTTCCAGCATCTGCAAAAGCTTATTGTTTGAAGTACTTTGGAAGATTCTATTTTGAGATGCCGTAATTTGCAATAGTCCTCTGTGAGATTCATAAAGATAACGACAAATGTCTTTTTGTGATCACTAACCACAGTAACTCCACGAATATACTAAGTGCTTTGTGAGATTATTTCTTTAAGTTTCTTAGTGTATTTAAAACAAAAGCAGCAAGACAAGCTCCACTTTTCACATAATTAATGTATAAAAATGCAAAATGAAACGTAAAAAAAACTTCAAGTAACATCAGGAACACATGTGTTACTTACAGGGTCCTCTACTCCATCAAGGCGACAGGATGTAAACTGCTCCATGTTATACTGTGCAAAGGCACTAGAAATACAAAAATGAATGTGCTATCAAATCACAATATTTCATGCAATGAATAGTAGCCTCAACATACATGAGTTTCATTTTTAATTAGTGTATATTTGAATGTAACAATGGTACTACATTTCCAATTGATTATACAACACTGGCTATGCACATGTTTCTTTTCTCCATATATATATAAACAGTGATATTGGTGAAGCTTGATTCGTGAAAGGAAGTACAAGAATTTTCTTTACTTGAATTATCAGTCACTCGTATCACAGGAAAAGGAAAAAGCAGAAAAAAACTAAACATTTCAGTTGCTCATAACACATTGGCAAGGAGGCTTGTGGTGTTCACCTGAGGTGCAATACAAAAGGAAATTTACTACTTCATTTAAATCTAATGTAAAAGATTGATCAAAAATCCCACTTAAAGTTGACATGAAGCTCTGATGAAAATAACCCTGGTCATGAGTAACCATGACATCATTCCACGTTTTTCCCATTCTAAAGGGATTGGACAGTCATTAACATGAATATCATCAAAATTGGTTGAATTTTGAGGATCTTAGAAGGGGCAATTTTAAGCTCCATCCCCTTGATATATTCACAATTGATTAGATAATACCGATCACTAGATAGATAATACTAGAAGATACAGGTCCTGAACTTGCTCTAAGCTTCAACAGTGCTCTAAGCTTCAACAAAAATCCCACATATATGGGCATGCCATAGCCCCTGTTGAGGGGAGTACAATGTGTAAAATCCGATAAAAAAATCAACATAGGGTTACAATAAACAAGTATAAACTTGTGTTCTGCAACATGCAATTTTCAATAACTGCCTTGGACAGACCAAAATTAGTTAATAACAATATCTTCAATTTTAATCTTTTCAAAAGCAGAGACTTGACCAAGAAAACGAGGAAGATACTAGGAAGTAAAGAAAATTGTTTCACCACTTTTGATTTTACAGGAGTATTGAGTTGGTTTGTAATTATTAGAATCGTTTAATTTAAAAACTGTGAAACCTTCTTATCATAAGATACCTCGTGCAAGATAAGAATTAAGAACAGATTCAGTGAGGCAAAACAGGAAACATAACTAATGAATACTTGATATGTCTAAATTGTCAAAGCCTATTAAAATTTTAGTGCAAGTGCCAGTCTACTTAAATTTGTTAAAGAACACCCTAAAAGGAAGCATGGCACACATTGTCTACTTCATTACCTTTTCAAAAGTAACAATCTATAAGAAATAGGTTTCATATTAATATAACTGATTGTGCCATAATTGAAAGAGGTAGGCCTACTAGAACTTTGTCAGACTTGCAGCTGTAAATTCCATTATATTAAAGAAAACATATCACTGCAACAAGATAGTGACAATGCATATCAACAGGGAATGACTTAAAAAACCTGGTGAGCAAGTACATCCATGTAAGTAAATGAAAACAAACACAATGATAAAGCAAGGGGATTGGTGAAGAAGTAAGTTATACACCCTGGAAAAAAATTTGAAGCACACTAATCTTCTATTCACAAGCCATTTAAACAAAAAGGTTTTTTTCTACAATGTACAAACCTTCCAGCCTTATCTTTAAGCAGCTGATCATTGTTGAGGAGGACTCTGACATCTAGAGCAATGGTCACAAAGATAGTAGATTATTTTCAAATTTAAGGCAAACTAGTTTTTAATATTAAACAAGCGATATATAATAAAGGCAGGGCCTGAAAATTAAGATGATCTCGGCAGGGGAAGTAATCTCAAGACCTTTAAATATAACAAAATCAGTTTGATACAATAATCAAGTATATCAACATAAACTGCTCCAGGACAACAAGCTGAATTTGGGGGCATGGATCCCAAAAATGTTATATGATCAATACTCACATCATTAAGAAACTGTGTAAAAGGCTAGAACTGTATGTCGTCAATAATTACTTTCTTATGGGTTTAAAATGCAGTAACTTCATAACTTTGGAGGTGTTTGTACAGTCTTGTCAATGATCACCATATAAAAAGTCCTGATGATAATAATTTACTGATAACAAAATATGTCTTAATTAGCCCTTTTCCAACTTTGTTGCAGAGACATTCTGTTTAAAAACTGTTGTGATACCTCTGCTGAGGGATTTGATAACTTGCAATACAATGTGTAAACATACAATGTGCATACATGTGTTTTGTACAGTTTGATCTCCATTGAAGCAAAATTCAGAGCTTTGATTTGTCTTGGGGATTATCAATGTGCAGGGAAAAGGTTTTGCAAAATCAACCTACTTTATTAGAGTAATGCAATTGGCACACAATCACAACAAATAGCTAACTATAACCAGCCTGCAACTTACTGCTTACCAACCCTAATACAAATGGTACCTAGTAGTATTTTGTAAAAAAATATTTTCAAAACTATACAACACAAATCCCCTAAAGCCTGCGTTATGAAGTTCCTGCACATTAGATTAGCCTGCTCAAGGTACAGATGATACATTAACTAGACTTCAAATATTGATTCTTTCCTTGGAACATGAAATGAAAGGCACTTCAGTGTTCATAGACAACCATGAAGTTCTCGAAACAGTTCTATATAATGTTCAGTGATACTCAGCTATTCTGTTAGATCGTTTCAGGTGTAGAATAAGGAACTGGAGTACATCAGTACCACCAGAGAGAATTGACTGATGCTAAGGCACACCAGCAACTTCTTAACCTTAGCAGGTCTCGAATCTTCAGTAAAACGTGTTGGTTTGTTACATGGTATTCACATTACACAGAAGAAAAAAAGTCAAAAGAATGACTGGACTCCTGATGTTCCATAAAGACATATACCAGGCACACACATAGAGTTTTGGACAGCTCACAAGGGAGTACATATCATAGTTTCAAAACTGCAGTTGAGGAAAGGTTTCTGCCACCATGCCGTCAATAGCAAGAAGAATTTTACATCACATAACACATGGGTTTAATTACAAACCCGCTCCCATGACACCAAGACAATGCAACTAAATATATATTGTTTTAAAACTTGTAGTCATATGCATTACACTTGTAATTTCAAATTTATTAATCACTATCACTATCACAATCATTTTTGTTTATAGTCCCTTTTGTCTGGGATTGGAATTGCAATGCTCCTCCTACATTGTGATTGGTCCACTGCCAATCTTCCTACATTCCAACCCAACTTTTCCTTGGTCTCTCAGCTGGTCTTCTTCATTGCATTTCTTCTATCCTTTTCAGAACTTGTACCTCTCCATAAGTCCATACCACTACACCACACCTAGACAATCCTCTAATAAACACCATTTTTGGCTACTTTACTCCAGCTATATAACTAAACATTTGTTAGTCACATCTCCTTTAAAATATCCTCCATTTCACACCAAACTGATAACATATTTTTAGTAATTAAAGATTCTTATCCATTGTGTGGGAATGTACTCAATTGCCTGAAAACATGTTCTTTTAGTAGAATATCCTAAGACCAAGTTTTAAAAGTCAGTAGCTTAGTGTATATATTTTGCCTGTCACAGCTTATCATGCTATCTGCCAACATTTGAGGACTACAGCAATGGTGATGACCAAATCCTTTTGACTCTAACCGTATCACCTTATTATTCATGGACACCCTTCAAAGCTACATTCTAAAAACACTGTGTTACTGGCAACGAGCATAAAAATCACATAAAATCATTTTCATTATATATAAATCTGGTCATGCAAGGTAACCACAAAACGTCGAAACCAACCAAGTTGAAATTAGAACCTAAAACCCTTCTCTTATTTTGTTTAATGGTGGTAATATTCCACATTTATGATATGTTAAGAATGGAAAATGGACATTGAACTAGGTATGGAGATGTCAATGTTCCTCATACAAATCACAAGGAACATCAGTTCTCAAATGATCTCCTTGCGGTCAGGTTTTCAGAAAATGAACTACTTCAGACACATCCTTTACTGTCTGGGCAATCATCTTGGGTTGCCGGCAAGAAGCCAGAAATGCAACCTAACCAGGGATACAAAAGCATGAAGTAAAGGTATGGTTTACTATTGAAGGTTTACAATATGATGGTGATAACGATATTTGCTTCACATTGGTATATGTATTCTATACCTGTTGACCATTTGTAATAGTGATATGGTACCATGGTACTGTGACAAATTTTCTGGGCATGAAACCTTAGCTGAAGGTCATGAGTTTGAAACAGAGAAAGTTCCCATGACTAATTTTAGATGGAATTTGAGAGACCAGCTCTATCATATGTACAATGGCTATACAACTGTATCCCCATTATACCTAATCACATAGTTGAAATAGAAAAAGCATATAACACAGCTCAGACTTTAAGAAAATTTGATTTAATGTTGTGGTATATACAAATATGAAACTGAATACCAGTACTAATATGGTACTACTACATGATTAAAACTTCTTTAATTATACCACAATAATAACCTTGTATTGGAATAATTGTTATGAAACAACATAATCATTGCCCTCTAAATAATATGCAAATGCATTATTAATCAGAAATTGGCAATGCAATTTCAATTGAATGATGACAGTCCAGCTATTAATGATTGCTCTGCATTACAAGATTTACCTGCACTGTAGACTATTCTTATAAAACATATTTTCCGGACATGCTTAGCCATCTACACAAGCTCTGTCACCACCTACTTGTCACCAAGATGATGAGTTCCGTGGTTTGGTGGTAAGTGTAGTTACAAGCTTTGCTTTTAATATCTTGGTAACCTCTACAAGTAGCATGGAACTGAAGTTAACTCTAAGCTGATTTGATTATGCCTAAACCTAATCATCTCACCCTTATTATGTCACATATTTGAAAATAATGGATTTTCATACTTCATATAGATAACAAAGTACATTTATGATGAGTGTTACAACGTTATAAATGAGAAAACAAATGTTTTAAGCTTACATAGCTGGAACTGAATTTCTTAGTGTATATCTCCAGTTTGTACATAAACAGTTGTCATGAAAGTTATAGGTATTTAGCTAGTGACCTCGATGATATCGTGCATTATTTTCTCCGTTAATAGGCCTATATTGGTTCTTCTTAAGGCCTACCGCATGAGCAATCAGAAATATATGTAACCTGAATGACACTCTAAGTTGGGATTACAATCCGGGGATAGTAGGAACTGTGGTCTCGAGAGGTAAGCTAATAAGCTTTAGGTTTATGGTGTTTGGAATTCTCTTACTGGTTTGGAGCAGGCCTGCTAGAGTCTCGAAAGACTAAATAAACCTGTATAACTCGTTACTCATATGTCAGATGGTGCATTCAGATCCGATAACACAGACTAATATAGAAGAAACGCTAAGCTATAAGTAACATTTTGCAGTATATTGAAGATGGAGACAAACGTAGCTTCTTGTACTTCATGTGACACTAACCTATTTGGATGGTACCTAGACTCTTAAGTTTAGAGTTCCAAATCATCAAACGACCTCACTACAAATCGTCAACATGCCTAAGTAGTGATATGTCTGTAAACCTAACATATCAAGTTTCTTAACGGCAAAATTTATCTGCACATGGATGTTCCAAGGCTTGTAGATCAAATTTTGTATCAAGCACTGAGCTCATTGCTGTACAATACTAAAAAACCGCGGAGTCAAAAAATTCACTCACCGTTAAAAACTTCGTTGAACTCTCCAGGAGGGGCATGTTTTATAAATTCCGAAGTGATCCTTATCTGGAAGAAGAAATAAGGAGCAACCTTAGTATGATTTTCAACCGATAAGTACGTGAGTAATGTACGATATTATCCGGCATTTAAAGCTTCCCTTGAAGACGTCTCCTACATTGAACATGATGTCAACATTACATCCACAGGCCTACTCTCTCTCTCCTTGTTCATATTGCAATAGCTTATAAAATCATCCACTCCATTACCTTTTCCTCGTCTGAGAGGGGTTCATCGTAATTAGACATTTTCCTCAGTCACAAATGTCCTCCAGTGATGAAAAGTCGATGGAAATCAAGAGTTGATATTACGAGGAAGTGAAGGTAACTCCCATCAGTTTCTACTCCTAAAATGGCAGCTCAATACTATCCGACCCTGGCGATGTGTGCAAAGACTCCTGGGACAGAAAGAGTTTCGAGGATGGGCAAGGCTATATTTAAATCAGGAACTCGCACCATGTCAACTGTTATTTCACTTTATTCGAGTTGATAGTCTTTCTATTCCAAACAGGGGTCGAAATAACCGTCCGGCTGCGGCTAAAGCCGGCTCAAATTGTCGTCTAGCCGGTTCAACAAGGTGATAAATTTTAGGAAAAAGCCGGCTCGAAATTACATTGGGTATGAAAATTAATCAATTTTTTGTATTTGTGGATAGAAATTTCATGAGCTGGACATTTCCGTTCATCATGCATGAAAGTTAATCACATTTCTCTCCATTGATCTCCAAAATGGTCTGAGAAATAGGCATTTTGGGCTAAATAATCCACCAAAATCGAAAATTGGTCGGGGCCCCGCCCCGGCCCCGCTAGGGGGCTTAAAGTGTCCAGCAGACCCCCGATGAATGTACTTGCTCCGGGCGCTCCGCGCCCTCCTCTCTTATAGCTCGCACCAAAACAGCTGGTTCGATTAAATATCCTTATTTCGACCCCTGCCAAGAATAGAAACGCCATGGCGACACTGGCCTGTTTCAGTCGATTGCACCTGTCTGGTTAATTTCAGGCAGGAACTCAGGTTTCCTTTAGATAAAATGAGACCAGGAAAATAAGAAAAAGTGATATAAACCAGCAAATCAACTTGTACTACTGCAGATATATTCCATATATTTCTTAGTGAGGAAGAATTATTTAGAAACGTCAAAAATGTAGTGTTTTTCTTAGAATATTAGATATATGTGATGAACTGGTGAGGTGTAGCTCATTGACTAATTATATAAACATGTAAATATATATCATCATCGTCATCATTATCAGCAGCAGCAGCATTTTCAACGCAAAATATTGTAAGATAACAATTCTTTGGACAATTTTCAACAATTTTGGCTCGAGATACAAACAGATAAGACAAAAGGAGGTTTCAAGCTACTACGAAAGATCACAAGAAAAGCAAGGCCAAGATCATTGATTAGTGAATGTCAACCTACTGACATAAATGCAAGAATGTCAACCTACTGACAGTAACAGTGAAAGTACTGAAGTGGTGAAGGCAGTACTGCACACATCTGTGCAACTAATAAATGACGAGGGTGTGTTGTAAGACCTGTCGTGAATCTTGCATCATTAAGTGCAATATGACGTAATGATTTCACGATAGGGATTTTCCCTCTCTCTCTCTCTCTTTTTAACAATGATGTAACTTAATTTCATGTTAACGTATATAAAAACTCGATCTTGTAAATCCTATACACACACTTTTCAACTCGACTTCAACTACAAGCTGTTGGTAATGATTTTAGTTGTATACGCTAGTTTCGTTGCCGCGGATATCGTTGCCGCCGTTTCACGACAGACCTTCACGTCCCAAAGCTGCTATCACACCCCTCCCTACACTAGAGACTGAGGTGACGGAAGCTATCCGCACATTGAGGAAAGAATCAGCCTATGGCTTTGAATATATACTCTTGGGTTCCTAATAGAAGTCCCCCCCCTCCCCGCGCTAATTAATTTTTCAACTACTTTCCACCCAGGACATTCTTATTCCAAACCCCGTTTATTAATTTTTACGTAATCTCCCACCCATGACATTTTTCGAGGAGGTATTTTGTCGGGGAAGTAGAAAATGTCTTGATCAAAATATGAAAAATACACATTAAAAGTTGATGGTGGTCTTGTACGAGGCTCTAAGATGTGTAAAGACGCACATTACATATGTTAGCAATAATACTGTCATTGAGCAGGATTACAAGGGGAAGATTTTTAAAATCTTGGAAGCCATGTAGGAGGAGACTGCTATGACTTTGAATAACTGGCTATTGTTTGTGTTGTATTACCTTACGTTTAAGGAGTTGCAGTTGCTTCTAAACATTGCTTCTTGACTTCCTTTTTGGCCATTTTCCACCCCCCGTCTATTCCACCCCCCCCGCTTATTAAGTTTTTGGGATTTTCCACCCCCCATTTATTCCAACCCTCCATCTATTAGGCACCCAAGAGTAGGAGCAGTATCTATCCTAAGAGATGGAGCTACAATAGTAAAAGCACTGAAAACTATATGCAACAAAATATATGAGAACAAGACGTGGCTTCCACCATGAATAAAGTCCATTAGCGTCAAACTGCCAAAGAAGCGAAACCTGAAGAAATGCTAGCACTACAGAATGATTAGTCTTATTAGCCATGCTAGAGTGACCCTCTCACGTTACACACAGTATGTTACCCCCGTTACCATCGCGTTACCCCTTGTGACCTAGTTCTAGCTACTCTAGAATTTCGTTTATTGCCTTATACACCTGCAAGTAACCCACAACTTCATAGATTTCAAGAAGGTTTTCACGGAGTATGAAACAAAAATCTGTGGGAAACCATCCGCAAGCACAATATATGTCCTGACTTGGTCGAAATTTTGGAGATGTTATACGGCCAGACTGAAGGTGCTGTCCTCTTTCAAGGCCGGATTAGAGAGGTTTAGATCCACGACGAGTACAAGTACGAGTACGAGATTCCTACTGCGCACACCTTCGGCGCACTTCCTGGAGGGAATCATCTTTGAACCTCGTCCTCAACAACTCGTTCCGGACGAGTTTTACTGAAAATCTTGTCCTCTCCAAGACGAGTTTTCATATCTTTTTAGGCGTTCTAAAATGGATAGGAAATGTCTATATAGGAATTGCAGACACTATGGCAAGTTCAGTTGCTGTCATTGCATCAAAATTGGCGACTTTTAGAGCTAAAAGTGGACGAGTTTTATCCACGTCAAGGCAAGCGTAAACCTCAGTAGAAATATGCCGCTTTGAGCTAAGGTAAACAACAGCAATGGCAGCAATTCACGAGAGCACTGGAATTCTTTGAGACGTTTTAGAATGGATTGTAACATTTGAAACAACACTGATTGGCTTTGACTAGATAGAATGATCAGAAAATCGAGGTAAAAGCACAATCATTTAATTTCTACAGTTATTGACAAGCCTGAGGATCCGCTTGGCCTATTAGGCTACTTACTGAAATGATAAGAAGAAGTAGGCTATATTAGATGTTGCTGCAATTATAACCGATAGTACGGTGAACATAAATTGGCTACAAGTTGCTGTCCTTCCTCTACAAGTACTACCGAGCAGAAGTCTCTTTCTGGTTTACGAATTCCGTTGTTAGTGTTGTAAGTGATTTGCACATCCATGCTTCCACAAGGAAATAATAGAATAGATTATCGATAGACCTTTTCGAAAAAGAAAAGTCTCGTTCACATACGTTTCAAAGAGAGGCTGGGTTTGCATATTGGGTTGATGACTGTGAAGAAACGTGTGTCAC
>JAAAKM020003187.1:0-12709 GCA_010016025.2 Alatinidae sp. Z8VKAUB7J3 | reverse complement strand
CTACTTTATACGCTAAGTACGGTGTTGTTAAAAGGTTAACCTGTGCCCCATCGCTTTTGCCCCGTGCAGGCGGCGCCGATAACTCTATTTATGGCTTAATTTTTGAAACCATGAGCAATTTCTTTCTAGATAGGTCTCAGTTGACTAGAAAGTTATATCCTGTACTGCTAATTAGAATTGTATGCTATTATCCACAGAAGGAAGTTTAAGTTCCGACAGAACCAACAATTTATGCCTCAACGGCATTATCCACAGCAGTAAGTACGGATGGCCTGCTGCCGATAATGGATAAAAATTCAACGTTAGTAATAAAATATTCTTTAGAAGAAGTTGATACCCCCCATCATCCTTGACAGAAAAACATGGGAACAGCTTGTCTCTAGTTGTACTATTCTGCAGTTTTTCTCAAATGTCAGGACAAGGAATCTCAAACTGAACAAGGAATCTTATGGCTTAAGATCATCCGTAAGGAACCCAAATGCAACGAAGGAAGCATGAGACTGTATGCCACTACCGTCACGCGTACATTGCTTTAATATTTAGAACAAATCTAAACCGGATGCGTGGTTACAAAAGTATTGAGGTAAGGGCAAAAAGTCGACGAAAATAAAATTAGCAATTATAACAAAACGTTTATTTGAAGAGAAGATTACAATTTCGTATCGAGTATGTTCCACTCCTTGTTTGTCTTCAAGTGCAGCTTAGTGGAAACTTCAATAGCTGATCATCAGCAAAAATTTTATACATAAAGAAAAGATAAGATATGGACCAGTACATTTTAATTACATATATTTGAATGTGAGATTAATCCACAATAATAACATGTAAACTGTCAATAAAAGCAGCTATAAAGTACATAAATAGTACTTTAATTAACCAACCGCATGGGGCAATTAAGTACAATTAGCAAGTATGACCCAGCTTCCGAATATTGGAACTGGGTACGGAATCCTAAGACGGCTACTTTCAATAAATATTTATATTGTAATATACTAATGTCAAGTAAAGTGTGTCTTTCCTTTACATTCTAGGCAAAGCACATGCGAGTCCAGAAGAACTGCAATTGGTTGGAAACTTGCTTGTAAATTACAGCCGATTTTTAAAGCCTGCACCTTCACGAAAGTTTGGTCCAGTCATAGTCAATATCGGACTCCGCTTGGAACAGATATTTGAGCTGGTAATATTTCGTCACGATTTTTATGTTGTAAGATTAAAAGGCATTATGGCATACTTGCGAATGCGTGTTAGGTATGAAATACCACGAGAATCCTGTACGTTTGATAACAATGATGGTGATGGTGATGATGATTATGGTGCTGGTGATGATGACGATGATGATGATGATGATAATGATGATATTGATGATGATAATGATGATTTTTATTATAACGTCGACAACAACGACGATCAGACAATGGTACTTTTGGGAAAGACAATGACGTGTGACAGTAATAATAAGTTTGGTGCACTAGGCGATTTAGAATAATAAAGAAAATGACAAAAACACATAAAGGACGTTACAACTGATAAATTTGGAGCATTGTGTCATTGTGCTTTGGCTGGCCGAAATGGAATCAGTAGTAACGTTGGAAGAGATAATTTGGTAAAAATCTTACAGCATGTAGTGCCCTTTGAATTTAATCCTATGATTCCTGAAAGGGCCTTATATAGTGGGTAGCCAGATGTGCCATAACCCTTTACCTTTAGTCTATAACATGACACGCCGGTTACTGCTTACTGTTTTCTCACTTTAATTAACTGCGATTTGTAAAACGTCATTGCTTAAAATTGCTTTCTCTTAAGTATTTACCGCAGTGTCTTTTGCAATATTTTTTCACTTATGATTTGAAGATTAAAGCACTATATCCGGGGCATTTCAGTTCTAAACTAAACCACACCCACATCTATGTCCTTTCCTTGCCGTTCACACAATAGGGCTTAGAGGCACGTAGACTCAATGAGCTGTCCTGAGGTACCAAAAAAAACCCACACTTTTCCAGTCTTTTTAGAAATGAACTCTTTTCCAAAAATGTGTACGGAGAAAGATGGTCATAAAAGCGCAGTATTGCAGACGTAGTATAAGTTTTTTTCAGTCCTAAAAGGATTCTTATAGGAGATTACGACTTTGGCGAATTTTATTTTCATTGACGGATACAAAAGTCCGTGAAACTATCATTTCCGAGCACTTTCGACCCGCCCCTAGTGACAGTAGCTTCGGGTGTAGGACTGTGTTTGGTCTGATAACCGCAGGGAAATGGCGTTTTGGTTAGTCGCTCTGAATCATGACAGCTTTGAGTTACGCACTGAAAAAGGTTTCATCGGACTGACACAACTGAAATTATGGCAATCAAGCTACGAATTTTATATTTGCTTAATCCTGTGATAAGAAAACTGTCAGTTATGTTATTGACACAGGATCATTTTTGTGTTGCAGGAAGAAAAGTCGCAGGTCCTTGCCTCAAGCGTCTTTGTTGTACAGGTAAATAAGCTTATCGAATTCTATACGAAATATGCTTTTCATGCATTCCCATTCGGTGTCAAAGTCAGTATTTGGAATATTCTAAGGACAATACATTCGTTGCGTCATCACAAATGCTAGTTTTCAGACCCCTACCCCTCGTCCAGAAGAGCAATAGATTCTTTTCCTTGATAACACCTCACCGCTCTCAAGGCCCCTTGATAGCGACATCATAATGTACAATTCCTCACAGCGTTGGAGAAGGGCAACTGACCCCCTTTCTTCCTTAAGTGATTCCAGATTAGCCTGCTGGTATAATCGCTACGGCTGAAGCTTAAAATAGTGCTTTTTATTACTTGAGATATTTTTGAATCACAGTTTGCTGCACACCAACCCGTTATTGCATGAGGTAGGTATACTAAATATTGCTATAAAGGGTAGTCTAGAACTCCAGAGTAGAATCAGGAATGGGTTCCGAGGCCCTACTACAGTACTGACGGGGCTTATTATTATTTAAGGACCTTTGACTTATAAGTAGCTTCTTCCTGGGCCTGGGACTTCGGAAAGTTGCCCCTCTTACACCATTCTAGACAGTACATCCGTCAATTAGAAATCACATTATTGAATCGTATTATAGAATTGGTCAATTTGAGGTACATAAAATCGGATAAAGCCACAATTCAAAGTTCAGAGTAGAACGAAGTATGTTAGTATGGAAGTTATCTACTTAGTAAACATTAAAGGGTAAAGCAAAGCTATTAAAACCTACAAATGATTGGCCCAACCTTTGCTAATTGAAGTAAAATAACCGATGAATCCTTCAATTGATCGATGAACTATTTGACAAACATACCGACTACTGGAATTTTAACTGCTATATAACAGCCCAGGTCATTTTTTTGGAATCATATGACTTGTGTGTGACTTTTTAGGGTGATATTTTAAGAGGAGAGAAGCGCAGTCTAGGTTTATGAAAATAGGTTCGGCAAAACTGTAGGTATTCTGTAGTATTGTATCTTACAAAGGAAACAAGATCACGCTGATCATATATATCAAAGTGTTATTTTAAAAATTTATCGATGTCTTGTAAAGAAAAATGTAATTGTCTACAGTTACTTTAGTTTTCCTCAAAGTCATCTTCTTGTGTTAAAGAGGTCGTAGATTCAAAGGACGGGGAAATTCCATGTTGGCAGAAAATCTAATATATTGATACCCGCCGAGTTCAACTAATTCCTTGGTTTATTGCAGCAAACAGTTATTAGAAAAAATGTTTTTTTTACATCAGGGTGATGAGCCACCATAAATGTAAATGATAAATGTAAGTGTTAATACTTACATACTACCGCGCGAGCTGATTCTCATTGATCGTGGTTTTTATATCTTTATGCAACAATGTTAATTAACAAAGTACATTTAGTGTTGTGTTACTGAAACAACCAATAACTGAAATAAATGATTTTAACCCTGACAGTTACCCTTAAAATTTGTATTATTGTCTTTTCACAAATGCACCATCATTTATTAAGGTTTTTCTAATGTACTTGTTATTATGAGGAAAGACTTTTGCCGTCGATAGTAGTCTGACAATCTCCACCCAGCACATACAGGGTTAATAAACGACAAACGTCGAAAAACAACAACGTTCCACCGTAAACCACATTCTGCCTTCCGCTACTCTCCATCGCGTTACATTTGCTCCACTGATTGGGTATTTCGAAAGACCTTATCTTTTCGAATATAATCTGAATATTATTGATACACGTTACTATGCAGATCTTTGAAGTATGTCGGAAATTCGGAACCCGTAATATATTCCATGTTGCCCTCCCTACCCAAAATGGCTTTAACTTTGTACTAATTAGCAGAAACCTATAGTTCCGTGACGTTTCATTTATAGTCCCTAGAAGAAATGTAGCAAGCGAAAGTGCATGCACACCCTGGATATGGCAATACAATGAGAAAGAGCCGATATCATATTGCAGCGCTGCATTTTTGCATTTCTTGTACCAGGTATTTTTGTTAGCTTTTCTGTGAGGATTTTAACCCTTGTCCTATATTATCTTTGGACTTCCTTTAAAGAGATGGACTGACCATCGTCTGCAATGGAATCCTAGCAATTACGGAGGTGTGGAAGAGATATCGTTTGAAAACACAGAAATCTGGGTACCAGACCTCGTACTCGTGAACAAGTAAGGCTGTTTTCGAATACGTTTTGATTAATTTATACTGCAAAATGATAAGTATACTGTAAATTGTACCTGTAGTTAGTTTGCAAGTACCGTGGTGGACTTAAGGAAATAGTTCTGCGTCTTGTTGAGTTTCTACGATATATTGCCATAAAGTTATCTCTTCTTCCTCTTTCTTTTCTTCCGTAGTGCTGCAAAGTTATACAGCGGCAGAGCCTTAGGAATGTCTAGCCCGGTGCACGTCAAATGTACTGGTGAAGTCACTTGGTATTCCAATGTCCTTTTAAAGAGTTACTGCAAAATGAAAGTGAGGTATTTCCCATTTGATGAGCAGTTTTGTCCAATTCATATTGCATCCTGGTCCTATATTGGAACGGAGTTGCTATTGGTTGAAGCTGGTGATATATCACGAATCCTACAAAACTACACAGGTACGTGATAGTGTTGCATAAGGAACAATTGTTTTCTGATCCGTATCCTATAGTAAACTACCCGGGAAACAGGGTTTTTTTATGGTAATGTAGTTTTTCTTTCGAATTACCGACTTGGAGTACAAATCGTCTTTGATTCTTGCTAGAATAATTAACCTGTATCAAGTCGAGGGGTTGGGTAAATGGTTTGCACGATTATTCAAAGCTCCGTAATGTTACTTGCAGTTAACAGGAGAATGATCAAGAGCATGAAGTTTGTTTTGAAAAGAGTACTAAAGAAATAGGGAAAATGTCGCCACATTAGCCCCCCAATCCAACGGGGGACTTCTGAGACCAGCCTGTCTGCGCCATGTGACTTGACCAAGGAAGGACTGCCATCCGGGCCGGCATACTGTCCAAAGCCCACTGCAAGTAGAAAGTATCATCGAGAAGAGAGGATGTGACATATCAGTTTTGAAAAGAACACCATTGAAATAGAAAAGACGAAGTTTACTATATTTTCGACATTGTACATTGCTCAGGCCAACGGTGACATTACATACTACTCTGCTGGTGGTGGTGATGGTGCTGATCATGATAATGACAATGACAATAGTTTTGATAATGTTGATGGTGATGATGATGCAAATGATGGCAATAATGATCTTGATGATGATTGATTGATTTATTGATTGAGTATCATGATTATTATTATTATCATCATCGTCGTCATCGTCGTCATCATCGGCGTCGTCATAATCAAGATTATCATCATAACGACGACGACGATTGCGCAGATGATAACGAAGGGTTTATATAAATGGTCTCATACCAGAAAGACAATCTGACGTAAATGTGTTTATATACAGCTATATCTAGCCTCTAGTTAACAAAACATTAAAACGACTATGAGTATAACAACATTACTGAAGAACAATTAGTAAACACAAGTAATAGTCGTATAAGAAGTAGCAGTAGTAAGAATCGTGGTAGCAGCTGTAGCTGGAGGTGCCTTTGTTGTTGTTTTTCTGTTGTTTATGGTATATTTTAGTAATTTCTATGGTATTGTAGTGTCCCTGAAGTAACTATTCAGCGTCTTATACAGCTAAAAACAATCACTGACTGAATCCTGCAACGTGGTAACCGCCAGGCTGTAAGCCGGTGAAAGTACATCTGTAGGTTTGGTGCCCTCACTTGCCAAGTTAAGGTACTTAAATTTGAATAAACTACGATGAGAAAGGATTGAAAGGCACAGTTACTGAGTTATGAAAACTAGTAATATAGCTACTTATAAGTTTCATTTCTGCCTTGTTCATTCTCATGTGAGACCAACTGCAGATTTGTAGGACTCACTAACATTTGTTACCATGTACTGTTGGTAACATTTCAGTAAATGTTGTAAAAGTAAATTTCCTATCAGAGTAAGGTTTCTCTAAATTGTTTAGTTTGATAACTTCAGCTGCGTACTTTTTAATTACAAGGTGGTATATTTAATTAAAATGAACGAATGTAAAATCGAGTCAATTTTAAAACACAAAAATGACCTGTTTCAAAAAGAAAGTTTAGTAAATGATTTTTGGAAGGTTAAAGGCATTTCCAAAGTATGTTGAAACTATTTAAATTGGCATATCAAAGGCGTTTGTTTACCTTAGCATATGATTGCTGGAGTATGCTTGTGACGGTTTATTTTCAGAGGCGACATTTCATTCAAACCTGAAAAGAGCCGATCACAAATGAAAGTATGGTCGAGGTTAACAGTAAATGACGAGAAGAATGCCAAGCATATAGCGGTCTTTTCTTTCTCTGCAGAAAACAGCGCTTGGCAACTGGCCGAAGCCTATTACGTCAATAGTTCCAGAGTGGATCGAAACTTTCCCAACGTTCCCAAAGCAACTATAACATACTTCTTTCACTTGCGACGAAATGTGTTCTATTACTTTGTCTACTTGTTTGCCCCGTGCATGTTGACGTCGCTTTTGATGACACTGATCTTCCTTGCACCCCCTGATTGCGGTGAACGAATGGTTATTGGTGTTACAAGTTTGTTGGCACTAACAGTGTTTTTCATGCTTGCGGCCAAAAATATTCCGGAAACCTCCGAAGATGTCCCCCTGATGGGAAGGTAAGCAATTATTTTCATGACTACTAAATCCCAGTACGAAAGCATGATCTCAATGACTTTCTCGAAGGTGGGCTTGTTAGTTAAGAGCTACTATAGGAGACATGTTTTCTTGTTGGTTGTGGCAGGAAATTAAGACTTAAAAAGTATACCATAGCTGTGAAGGTAGGACAACAGACAGTAATGGGAGGGTTTTGGGAAATCTGATTTCCTGTGCTTTTCTGCATATAACTGTTATATTATCATGGAGAAGAAGTAAACAGAATCAACTATTGCTTGTAACATCAAAGTTAATTTTAAATGTGGTTTCTTTATTTAGCTTAAATTCCGGTATTTTTATAACTTGTCTTAAATAAGGTTATATAAACAACTTTAGGAACAACCATGTTTGGGAAAAGGTAATATATCACAACATAATTTGGAGTACTTAAAATAAAGCGTGCAGAATTTAAATTCGACGCTAGTGCCAAATGCTTTGTATTAAGTACCAAACATCAAAGAATGGACAATTTCATGAATTCTTCCATCAACAATATATGCAATGTTGGAGTTTGTTATGTTGCACAGAACTAAAAATGTTAGGTAGAAGTTTAACGAGCAAGTAAACTTTTCTGGCATCCTGGAAAGTCATTAATTAAGCTCTTAAAACTTGTAAGAATTGCAACATTTATCAGTGAGAAGATAGGATAAAGAAGTCCAATGATGTTGATTAAATCCGTATTTGTGTATATATGGAATCAGCAAAGTGGATTATGATTTAAAGATCTTGTAATTTTTTATTTGGCATGAAACTTAGCTCATACATTAGGCGACACTTCAACCAAAACTATTGGTTTACTGTACAACAAATCACCTTCCCTGTAAGTCAACTGTATCACGGTAGAGGGAAAAAGGTATCAATGTTGTAATACGGCTCTATAACTATACCGCAGCGCATGCGCTTTACGTACCATCGGTTTTAAAAACAGTGTACAATGTCTTGATGATGATTATATTTTGGTAGTACAGTAATAGTGTTACTTGACCAATGCAGTTTAAAACATTTTGATAGAGTAAAATAGCAAGCCTGTACCATTTCATACGTTACTCGCTTTGTGCTTCTACCTTTGAAAAAAGGTAGCTGCTCTTACCTAGCATGGCTATTAAGAAAATCTGGGAGAACACTGCTTAACTTGACTGATAAGCTTCTCTGCGAATCCCTCCTAAACAAACGTATCCCCTTCAAGCACTTCACAGACACAGATTAATAAACCCGAACAGTTTTTTATATACTCTCGAATTCCGATTTAGCGTTCCCTCCCTCCTCCCCCCTCGATTGTTAATTTTTTTGAAAATTTTTCACCCAGGAAATTCTTGTTCCAGCCCCCCTTTTATTAATTTAGGGAAAAGTTTCAATTACTTTTCTTAAATGACTTTGCATAAGTTTTGTTAGCGAGGATTTTGTGGATGAAAATTGATATAACTTCGTAAGTCATTTCGAGTAACCACCACCCAGGAAATTCTTATTCCACCCCAACGACCCCTTTTCTATTAATTTTGAGAAAATTTCCGACCGCATCTGTTATTATTCGGAATCTGAGAGTAGGCACTTCTACGCCGAGGTATTTCTTTAAATGAGTTCTTCTTTGCGTACACTTCGCAAACGTGACCATATGCCAAAGATACCTCCCCAACAAGCATGTTTTTCCATGAGCTTTCTTAATTACAATGTCCTCGCAACTTTATCTATGACAACGTAGATTCGATAAAAAGGGATAACCATGGTCTAAAAGTTAAAGAGAGAGATGAACCTCACTGCTTGGTACGCATTTTTTAATTTATTTTTTTTAAGCTTAGGTTTCCTCACTTTCCCTTCACTTTTTCAACGTGCATGGTCCTACTTTAACGCAATGATTTACGAAGTGCTTGTTTAGTTCACATAAACTGCTTACTTGAGCAGGCATTACCGTTAGCGAGACTGTCTTAGAACCGCCACTTCCATTCTCTTATTTAAAAGGATTGTCACTTTGACATCAAGTCAAAACGTCGTCGTCACCCTCCTTTTAAAGTCATGGCCTCATTTTCTTTTCAAAATGCTGAGATATGTCCTGGGCGTAACTTGTATTTGTCGCGTGTCTTCAACAGAAAAGACATCGTTTTCTGAGATTTAAGTGGAGACAAAATATTCGCACACATTGAAACTGGGGAGATCCATACTGCGTAGGCCCAAGTTAGTAAGTATCAAAATCTATTAAAACTCCGCCGTCGATTTATTTACCCGAAAAATCACAAGACGTCACTGAGCTGCTGCTGTTGACCACCAGAAGATGCTGGGCAGAACCCTTGTTTGTCTGGCAAAATTCCATTACTCGACACCATAGCATTTATCATCAAGCTGAGAATGTAGTCAAATGATTAAAGTGCACGCCAAGTTTCATAAAAATAGCTTATGAATCACGAGATAATTAAACGTACGGTAGACAAAGTTAGGGTGCATATGACTGGGCGTTTTGTAAGACCAGGTTTAGTCAGCAGAGACGGGACAGTACTTTTCATGTAATGATTCTCATACTTCCTGTGCATAATTTACCGTGTTGAAGAAAATTTGTGACGAAACCAAAATGAAAAGGGCGAGTGGAGTATCGAACGTCAATGAACAGTGCTTAAGGCGTAATCACATATCGCATTTCTAACAAAATATGACCACAAACCAAGATTGAATTTAGAATCGTTGACGGTTAGTTTATGTTACTTGACTGGAAGCATGCATAATGAACATGATATGATGTACAGATAGTGTGATGCAGCCTGAAACAGTTTTTGGTATGAGGCCTGAATATTCATAGTACTGGGCGTATACTTCTGTACATGTGACATCGAACTCTTACGTAGTTAGCAGATTAAGACATTTAGACCTGCTGTTGCCTTGGGTGATTTTCTTGATATAGTGCCTTAGTCAGTCACACGTTTCTTTGGGGCCGACATTTTGTCCCACAGAGGCTGGTATTTGAGTTAAGCTTTTAAGTAAGAAATCGAACTAATTTGATGTCGGTACTGACCTATTGCAGGTAATATCAACAAGGCAGCTAGCTTCATATCACAGAACTGGCTGTATACATGCTGAGTATTTCCTTTGGATGGCTTTTTTTACAAAACAGAATAGTACTTTGAATGAAATAAAACAGCTGGCCGTTATGAAATATTAGTCTTCATTGCTTTCCCGATTGATCCATAGACATGAAAGCAAAACAGTTCTACTCAAACTCATACGGCTTTTACATCGGCGATTTTATTGTTTGTTATGGGGCGATACGTAAGGTTAGAGGCCTTATAAATTTCCAAACCCAGCTTTACATAATTAGTGATTGGCCCGCTAACTATTGCTGCTCCACTTCCTGGTAATTCCGCACTTGTGTTTTTTAAGGTTATTCAACAATACAAGTCAGTTTATCTTTTCGTTTTAATATGCAAATTTAGAAAAGATTCCTGGATTTTGGTGAGCAACGCAGTAAAAGTTTGGGATCCAAACTCTAGGTGTAAGTTACCAGGATAGTAATTGGTAGAGCGCTTCATTCCGACTGAATCATAATTTCCGTCCTACAAGCACTCCTGGGTCTAGCCTACTACTTTATTATAACGTAGTAGCAATGTAAAGTGGAGATCCTGAATTTTGGATGGGGACGAAAAAGCGCCCTTTAATTAGCACCTGTCTTAACGCATCGTCTAAAACCTTTCTTGTAAGTAGCTAAAAATACTACCTGACACACGTAGCAGTTTATTTGTATAGAAATTCACATGTCGCAATGAGAGCGAATATATAGTTAGTACGTCGCAAAGGACGCCTACCGGCCTCCATAAGTTAACGCAGTGAAGTTTGGAAAATGTTACCGAGTCGTGTAAACAAAATTAAATCATCAGATCCCAAAACAGACACAGGAACTGTGTAACATTTGATTGAAAACCAACATTTGCCGATAACTACCAAGGAGATGCATTAAGGGTATTAGCTAAAGCCCGAAATCTTTCTCATCTTGCCGCTCTAGAAGAAAGGATCCAGTACTTGGGCACAGCTTACGTGTATTCAGTGACAGAAAACGTGTCGCCAGCGTACGTGTAATTTTCTACAGCGTATTTCAATTTTCTCCTTTACAATAAATTCTTCGCGAAAAAGCTCTATTACTTCACTCGATTGCTGTGACCAGTGCCCGGCGAAATGATTTAGCAAAATATACATCCTTTGCTTGATGCAGTATTCAAATAACTATACGGTTTGAAGTTGTGGTCTTTTACGACTGTTCTGTCTCCATACTCCTTTAAAGTAAACGTTCTCTTCTAACTCTTTCTTACAGGTATTACTCTGCATCGATTGTTATTATGTCCATAGCACTTGTGGCTACAGCAATCGTCCTGCGCTTCCACCATGGCTCTTCCGACATGCCACATTGGGTTAAGGTGTGTATTTCTTTCTTTTTATTTGATTCAATTGAAGAAGATACTGAAACATGATGCTTGCTACTTGCTTCTCCCATGTTACAGTATTCCATAAAAGAATATCAAACGTTTGAACGGGGGGGGATAGTACATGATTAATATAACTTTGATAACAAAGGTATCACATCAGAGCAAAAGATAGAAGTGAAAAATAAGTTTCAGGCATCGATTTCTTTGAAAAAGGAAAGCATCAGGTGAATTATGGACCAATTTGAAAAGGATGCTTTAGAAAGTACTAGAATAGAATTTTTAACAAAAGAAAAAATGGATAAGTTATCTAACACTTACAAAAGTGTTAGAGAAAACAGCTGAAGTCTAAAGGCATGGTCTCTAAAGACACAAGACGGCAGTATATTTTGACAACTCATGAACTTCAAAGAGCTATGGGGAAGGATAAGGTCCGAAATACGTGCGAGAAAGTCAAAACACGTAATACAAATGATCTATTGAGAGACGTACACAAAGTCCTCAGAAATATTTAAGATTTTAAACTAACTATTAGAGAGGATACGGTCCAAAACTAAATCCCTATAGCAAGTTAGCTGTGGAACTAAGCAAGTCAGATATCGATTTTAGCATTAAGATATCCATTGAATTTATAAAAATACGTATGGAAAAGTATTTGGTGGATTGAGTTGTTTCGTGTTTAACTGAGTACATTCTTAGCCTTGTCATAGATAAGTACTTGTAGAATATGCTGCAGGGCGTCTGACAACCAGAACACATGATATTTTGAATAGCGGCTCTCTAGAAACAACTACGAGCAGCAATAAGGACAAACAACAGTGTTAGTAAAACCATAAGAAATTGCGCAAGGAGTAGGGCAAGGCAGTTGTCTATATCCATTTATCTTTTATGTAGAAGCTGCAGCATCAAATATCATGTATAAAGCTCTAGAAACTTTGATGGCATAGTTACCTTACCTTGGTCGAATGGTTACTCATCGTCGATAGGCAAGCGATGTAGTTTTATTACAAGGAAGCCCAACAGATTTTCAACAACCCGTTAACAGAGGGGTGAATGCCAACAAAAAGTAGGTACTCACGTTACAGCCTTCCAGAACTTA
>JAAAKM020003185.1:0-10240 GCA_010016025.2 Alatinidae sp. Z8VKAUB7J3 | reverse complement strand
TGGTAGCATTGCCATCACTTGCTGTAGCGTTCTGCAGGAAACAAATGCAGTTAATGGTTAGATTGGTTATATCTGTATCATCGACTTCCTTATCTCGCGTAAAATCGTTGCTACTGCTTCTTACAAATTTGTTTTACCTTTTGTAAGTTCTAGATTCACAAAGAAACTATACCTTTTAGGAGTTTAGGAGCCAACTGTAGCAATCTTACTTGCAGGTCTTACTAAATACGAGAGGTGGCTACAATTATTCACAAAAATAGTGGCCTTTCAGATTAGAAAACAATAAATAACAAACAACAGGGGACAGAAACTTTACCAAGGACCGGTATCGATAATGGGCCATAGTATTGCCACTTTCCTATTTTTGCTGGCCTCGACGAATGGCGAATACATTGCGCTTAAGTTACAGCAAATGGGGCTAAACACTTTCCTGATGACATCAATTGCCATTGGCAAATGAACCTTTTACCGTCTCCCATACACGAATGTACCGCTCATTGGATTAAGGCAAATGCAACCGTTTTTGGATTTATGATCTTTGACCATATAAACCTTTTACCGTACGGGTTTGCAGTCAATTGATGTAGCATCAAGTGCTACTTAAATAGTACGTTGAAAGATCATTATGCACAATGGTCCATTACCAAGCACTGAGTTCCATGTACGTAACTTAACAGACAAAGGGGAAGGTAACAGTTAACCTAGACTATAAAAGCCCTGTTTTAAGAAATTTCCGGCATACAAATTTGCTCTAAACTGAAGTTTGAGACATCTCAGATGCTGCAAGGTGTATGAGGCATGTATATGAATACAACGCAAGGCCAATGGAGACCGCCTATACTGATTCGGTACATATTCAGTGGGTAATCCTTGATAAAGCTTTTCAGAAACCCTAATAACCATATATATAGTCAACTTTAGCTACACGGTAACAACCTTGCTGTCTGTTTTGTTTGCTGTTTTGTCTTTGGGCACTTCTTTCCCCTTCTCACTCTCTTTGGTATCTGCTTTACTCTTATCTTGCTTGGATTCAGTCTTCGTTTCATCTTTTACTGTCTTCTCTTTGTCTTCTGCCGGCTTTACATATGCAGGAGGAAAAAAGAAACAAACTTTAGAACACCTCGTAATTGTATGGGTCTAAATAGCAGTTTTGTTCAACTTTCATTCCCCACAATAATGTATCTCGTTTTAAGTCCTGAAAGTTACTTGCGTTATTAAGTAGGCTACAATTCTATTATCATAAAGTAGTGTTAATGCATTTCTTGTTTCGAATCGGTTCACTCCAGCTTCTGTTAATCAGTCATCATGGCACACGCTGTATTGAAAGTTAACCATATACCTTGTCCTTCTTAGTTTCATCTTTCTTTTCTTCTTTCTTGTCGTCTTCTCCCTTTGCTTCCTCATATTTCTCCTCAGATTTCTTGTCGTCTTTCTTCTCCTCTTTGTCCGTATTTGATCCAAACAGACTTGATAAAGTGCTGCCTATCTCTGTAAATAAAATGAGACGGTCGATTCTTTACTATGCCTGCTTCTAAGCAGTTCCAGTTATGTAGCACGACAACGCCAAGATTCATCTGCTCAGATTAAAACTGTTAATACTGAGCGCTAATGCGACAAATACTTGTTCAATGCGGGCAAACTTCGATGATACACCAGACGTAAAAAACGTTCCATGTCATGAGCAGGATGCAGCTAAGTGTACACTAAGCTTGTAAAACGAGAAGCTGTATAAACAATAACTATAGCTAAAAGGACAGATAGTTAAGAAATGTCTAGCTAAATTTATTGCGCTAACTGAACTTTCTTACTTCACCAAAACGGAGAGAACATGTATAGACCAATTGATGAACAAACCAGCACTTCACAAAACTATTAGCAAGCGAGAATATTATCACACAAAGAGTTTGATGCTATACATTTTAAGGTTTAAGAAGTTAACCTTTAAGAGCCGGCTGGCTGGTTCATTCAGGCATCAGTATAAAACTAGAGTAATTACAAAGCATGATACGGCAAGAGACCTATGGATATTGCAAAATCATGAATGCTCACTTGCAAATGTAGACTGCTCCTCTTCTTTTGGTTCTTTGCCAACAACTGTTTCAAAATGAGACTCGACCTTCACAAGAAAAGAAAAAAAAATCGAAACATAAAATTTCACTGGGCAAAGACCACAAAACCGCTTCGATATATTTGAAGACTCAAGAGTTATTCAATCTTTCGGACCAGCTGACGACATACATGACAATAAAGACTATACTTCATTTTCTATGAACAACTCCGCCGGTTAGTCTCCACTTTGCGATTTCGTCCAAAGTTAAGCAACCTGCTTAGAACCCATCCACGTTGAAATTCATGAAATGCAAAAGAACTTCTCTGAAAGGCGCACTGTCAGAGGCATCTAAATTTGATTGTTAACATTTCGTTTTTGCAATCAATTGATATTTTCACGTAAATGCTACCACACAACTCCAGAGAACGTCTAATCCCTTAAAATGAAGACGTACACGTTGAACCCAAACCCGATAAATTAAAAAATCTAGGGGAGCGCAGCTAAACGTCGTTTTAACAACGATAACATTGCTGGTATTTAAAGTTGTCAAAGCAGGTTTCCTGCTATTGGAGGCTACGTTTTTTTTATTTGATGTTTCACGATCCCCCTAAAAGAGAACCCAAGATTTCCGAAGTCCCAAAATAAAAAACGAGACACAAATACAGATGAGACTGGCCATGTAATTTAAATTTAAAAGGAAATAGTACACACCCGCTCCAGATGAAGTAAACCGCTATCATCCAAGTTAAAGTATGCTTTGACTCCTTTAGGCGTCGATTCTTTATTCTTCTTGAATGAATCTGTGACACCCTTCAGCTTTACTTCACTAAGTTTACCAAGATCAAGCGTTCTGCAAATATGAAAAAAACCCAACAAATACACATTTTTAGATGCTAGCTAGATTGGTGAAAACTACAATCTTCCATATACGGAGGGTAACACTGTTCACTATAGAACAATAGGATGTTTTGCAAAAAACCTCTCTCTCTCTCTCTCTTTGCAAGTTTTTGCAAGACAAAGTTTTGATGTACATAAGGGCTTGTATAGTGTTATGTCTGAGTTTGTTTTATGTTAGTGGGTTGAGAGAAAGTCACTTAATTTTAATAATACGCAGTAAATAATTTCAAGTTAGTGGACAAGAAACACAGTACTGGAGTTCCTAAGACATTCTTCCACTGTGAGGTTGGCTGTTTACAAAATTGTGTGGTTGGACATACAGACAAAAAAGTGTATATAGGCCTGTGTCTGCCTGAGAATACCGTGAGGCCTTTATTTCTCCATTTTATGCTAATCAATTGGCCTGTGGTGCACACCACTACTATTGTACTATCAACTTCAACTATTGCTTTCTTTCGACAACCTCAGTCTTTTATTTCAAATATAACTAACGTAAGTTTGGTTAAGGTAAAGCGAATTTAACTTAATGGACTGTGCTTTGGGTAGACGGGGTGGGTTGGATGGTTTTCTCTAAGTAAGATGAGGAAAAAGCCCATGTATGGCGACCAGGTGACAGATGGAGGGACTGACCCTGGAGGCCGCCATGTACTTCATGGGTCTAGATGGACTCCCTTACTACTTTTTTGTCTATTTATAGGCCGTATGTCATCTTTACGCGTGAGGACTCATCCGAAGCATTATCACACAACAACAGCATGGAAGCAAGAGCACTGTTAATATTGGTGACAACACAGCTCGTACATATGAGCGCAAAACGCCTTATGTAAATACACAGAATAATACGTCAGTATATATACCCACAATAACAGGTACACATAAACACGGGCACCATAAATGACGCTTCCAAACTTTACAGATCTTTGTACATTCACCCTTGACGTGCCAATTTTAAAGCAAAGATGGCACATCCTTGCCCAATAGCAGCATGGGATCTATCAGAAAACTTTTAATGGTGAAAGAAAGAGTGCTTACTCTGCTCCATGTTCCAAGAATGTTGGTTCTCCATACGAAACATTGAATGAGAAATCATCAGGTTTCTTATTGAAAGTCATCACTTTCTTCTGTGGTAGAGGATTTAAGTGATGGAACAGAGTCCTTGTGACAACGCGTGTGTAAGCCTCTCCTTGATCGTTGACTGACGGTCTTGTGAAACTAACCTACGTAAAGACAGAATTTCAGTCGTAAGAAAAACGAGGGTTAAGACACGTTATTATCGATATGGGCGGATTTAATATGTTTACGAGACAGAAGGTGTGGAAGACGAACCATCAGCACATTATCAGAACGTGACATTGTGTGCTTTAGGCACTTTTTGTAGTATGTACTTTGAAATAACACTCGCCTTGCTTCGATTGGCTTTAGAGTGTTATTAAATTTTATGTTAGGCGAGTTTCAATCTTTGTTATTTGCCCCCAAACCTCGCGCGTAGCCTTTGGCGCCATGCTGACAAATAAGCCTTTTAGAGGACGACAAAACGTATCCGAAGTGGCAAACTGTTAAATAACTAAGGGTCCTGCCAACACAATTGCTAATACTTGTAAAATCTAGCTGAAAACCAACATATGCAATAACTTACATCGATAGGAAACAAGTTGACATCCTTCACCAAAAACCTTTTAACTTTGAATCCTTTCGTCAGCTCCGTCGCCTTATATACGGCACCTTTACAAAGAAACAAATTATCAATCTACAAAAAAGGTCTCCGTAAAAGCGCACATGAAGTACGGCGACGAAAAATATGCGGAATTTCTAAGACTGACATTAGCTCGTCGTGAACCTCTCTATGACTAGTTTACAGTGAAGTTTAGGGTAAGAGAGCATTCCTTTTTAGCGGAGACATCTCATAAGCAATTATTTATTCAGAAGTTTTCAAGCACAAGTACGGACGTCGTTCCTCAACATAAGGCAAATCAGGCATACTAGAACTGTTGTCTTCATAATACTACCAGGTATTTTACCTCGACAATTACGTCTTAAACACTCGGGCAATAAAAAAGTCAGTTGGAGAAGCCGTGTCTTAGCAGACATCATGTTAGAAGCTGCAAACTGAAGATGTAAAGCTTGGGTATAAGAGAAAAATTATTTCTTAGAATTACAGGCTTTCCCTTCTTCAAAAACGAAACTACCACGCACCACGTCCACTGCTCATCAATTACCAACGTCCTTGTGATCAGAGGTAGCCTAACAATACAAAACATGACAAACATAACCTCGGCATCTACATTTCCTGCATTACAAAAACTTGGTAGAACTTAATGTCAAGGCAAAGAAGACAGAGACATGGTACAGCTTTTCTGTCTCGTACTCCATAAGGGTACACATTATCCTCTCGCATACATGATATACATATTAAATTTAAAACAACACTGACTTAATGCCAGGGAAGGGCTGTCTTAAAAGAGGGTTTTTTATAACAACATATGAAATTCTTTGGTCGCTGTGTTTACGGTTACCCGTAAAATTCTACGAGGATAAAGTTGGAATAGGTTTTGAAATTGATTCTGAGCTCTACAAAGGGACCATTCTGTGTCATAGGTAAGTTGAAAAATAATGTCCATCATATCTTCGAGGTCTCTTCCACCTGCACATCGCCCCTTTGCTTAGTGATTGATGCCAATTATCAAATTATCAAATTCACATTTAAATGTAATGTAGTCACATCCATACCTAGGGCTCCTGCTTCGTCGGTGTTAATACTCTTTCCTAACTCGGATCTGGATAAATGAAGAAAAATCAACTTATGAGTACGCAGTGACGTTCTCATAAAACCAAGTATGCGTGAAAAAAGTGTGCCTTCACTTCATTTCGATCATTCTGACGTTAGTGCTCTGAGGAGTATCAGACTAAAAATGCTTTTAAGTACACAATGTTTTCGCTATTTCGAGTAATATTCTTGTTTTGTACCACCAACAAATTAGTGTATAACTATACTATACTTAATTATATTTTACTTTACAGTGCTACATTAAACTATAATATATCAATACTCATACAATACAATACATAACACATAACACATGCTTAAAAAGTATGTATCAACTTAAGTTCCTTAAACTGCACACTTCATTTCACTTCACTTCATTTCTGTGTCCCTTAGTGATGTGTAATGTACTCCACTACTACTATATGCAATGAAGACAGTTATTCCCGTACTATTCCATTCAATATACTCGGTGCAATAGTAAAATATACAAGCATGCCATATTCTTACTCTTAGATACTAATGGTCATTGATAAATAGTCTAGAAACATCAAAACAAGAAATTCTTCTAATTAGAAAGAACATCAGCCTACTGTTTAATTAAGTAAAAAGATTTCCTCATATTTGCTATAAAAGTATGAAAGTTATCTCTGTTGATGAAGTATACATTCTGCACTATCACAAAGAAAATGTTGCTACTCACTTGTTTACAGTCTGACGCAATATCTCTTGTACTTTTGGTACTCTTGTGGCTCCACCCATGAGAATAACCGTTTCAATGGCATCCTGGAAAGCAATAAGATATTTGTAACAATGTACCATAAATAAACACGGGCTAAATTACATTTGGTTTGGTCGGCTTTGACGTATCATAAATGTCCGGCCTACAAAATTTTCGAAAGAAGTAGCTCTCCTCTGCTTAAAGTTCTGACTTAACCGAAATAATAATTTACTAAGTATTTTAAATGGAATTTATAGATATCGTTCAAGTGATTAGCTAATAAGAAGCATCTAATTCTACCATTGCCTGCGATCGTATTAAAACGATTTCCTTGCAATCAGGCTCTCGTTTAAAGTTATGTAGGTGGTAGAAAAAAGTATTGCAGTTTTTCAAAACGTTGAAAATTGCTGCATATCTTAGCTGCTCAACTCAAATCCTCAAAAATCCCTTTGCAAGTCCTTGATATCAAATTTAAGAACGGCAAAGTCATTCATTTCACTACGCACCAAGTTCAAATAAAGACAGTAATGATGTTGCTTTGGCAGTTGAAATGCAAGTTGAAGACATTGTTTCCGTATAAATTTAGCTATGGTGGTAAACTTTGTTAACTCTAAATCGAATCCATCTTTAAACGTTGTCAACTTTTGTAACCCCCTCCCTCTCCCCCGACCCCGACAACACTATCAGTTGATTTTCATATTTCAACGTCCTGCTTTACTATACCTCCTACTGCATTTCTGTAATTCGTAGTCATCAGCAAATTTGAGGCGATTTGTATTGCAACCACAATAAAAAATTCAAGGACACGTCCATACTTCCGTTTTATCAATTCGTTAATACATCAAAAAGTTTGGCTACGTCAGTTACTAACCGAGTGGACTTAAGGGTTTGGAAATGTCACCTGGTCAACCCGGTATCAATTGCCAGTGTCGTACTTACCAACGGTACAGCTGCAGATTTGAGAGCGGCATTAACTGGATTAGGAACTCTTGCAAGGATGTCTTTACATAGTTCTTCGAATTCGGCACGTGTTACTTTAGCTTTAAAATCAAGTTCTTCAAACAGATTCTCGATCTAAAAATGTGAAAAACAATTTGTTTCATGTATAAAACATTGGCAAAGCTAAAATAGAGAACTTCAAAGCTTTTACCTTTTTCTGACTAAAACTATTCAGTGTATAAAACGCCTGAGTAAAGGTGGCAGCAGAAGGACGAATGTTTGTATCCCGACTTTTATTTGCCACGAGTCGATCAAAAATCGTTATTTAGCATTATTGAGGTTTTGACTTACTACTGAACTAACGGAAAAAGCTCCGTAAAATGACAACTCGACTCCTTATCATCAGAAGGGGAATACTTTTCCCGACAAATTATACCCATACGCATACAGTTCTCGAGATCTGGCCAAATGTGGTTTACTTTTTCTGATCACTGCAAATGGCGTTCGCGTAATATAGCACTGCAATAGATTTATATCAGGTTGCTACAGAAAAATAAATGAAAATCCAGGACGTTCTTGGCCTTTCTAGGATTAAAATTCTGACCAATATTTGTTCTAAGAGTTTTCCGGGATTTTTAAAAAATATTAAAAATCCCCGGCCTTTGTAGGACATTTTAAAGGATAATCAATATAGGCTCAGACTCGACAACAAGATCATTTGCCAAATAAACTCATTTTATATATGATTAATGATGGCCAATTTACTTGTGGAAATCCAGAAAAACTAATCGTCAAGATAATCAGACAGCAATCAAAGTTTCTGTTCCTAACTATGTGCCTCCTATAATTTACAACTAGAAATATGTAAGTAAACATATACATGGGAAGATGGCCAGAGCTCATTCTAAATTACATAAAAAAGAAACTCATGGGGTTAACGTTGTGTAAAATTCCAGGAATTTTTCAAAACGAATAAAACCTACGAATATCCGAGACACTTCTCAAATTACAAGAGCTTCCAGGGCATGTGAAAACCCGGTACACAGAGGGCCAGTTAGAAGAATAGGTAGCCAGATTATTTCCAGTGACCTACACTGAATCGGTGGTCCGTGGAGGACGTACCGATTTGGGCCACTGCTTCCAGCACTACTACGATGTTCAGTATCAGGTCATATACTTAAATCAGACAAACCTAACTTACGACATCGGTTTCCCTCCTATCTTTATTAATTATGTGCGGGGTGGGGTATAATATACAGACACTAAATACGTAAATCAAAACATTCAAGATGATGTTCAGCCATTAAGGAATGCTTTACCTGTGCATAGTGGTCAGCGTTGGCACTAAGAACTTGTTTGACTCTCTTGGCCTCTTTAAGTAGTTTTGCCATAGCACGAGGGTTCTTCGAGATGTCACCCTTTGCTTTGCCTTGTTTCTACGGTATAAGAAGAAAGCATTACTACCCGAACTACTTACAGATTACTAACAGAAAGCAGGGAAAAAGGGAAGGAAAAAATAAAAATTTGGGTCGCAAGGAATTGCTACTAACACTTTTCCAATCATGTTAATAACATTAAAAACTAACCGTATTACAAACTGCTTTCTGTGGCTGTTATGTACATCGACGTACCTTAAATTCGTTCACCAAGTGGTCCCTTAGTTTCAAGTCCATTTCAAGGCCACCAAGGGTTGAATCAAAACTAAAAATTAAGAAATGTTATCATGGATTAATGAATGAAGGAGAAGTAACATACGATTCTGGTCTGAATAGATAAGCAGAGTAAAGATGTAAACATACCCGGAGAAACGTGAATGCCCTTTCAAACATCAGTTTAGGCTACTCAATCTGAGAAATTAACGAAACACTTCCGCATTAATCGACAAAATATAAGTCATACCCGACACCCTTGACAACCAACTGTGGTACTGTCTCAGCGTAACCTCTATCCTTGACTTTTACGGTACTGTATCCTGCACAATGAGACAAAGGTAAATGAGCAATAGTAATATGCTGAAATGAGAAAACATGTCAAACCTCCCATTTCCTAATTTAAATCAAATCGCCTGTCTGTAAATGTAAATGTAAATGGGAAAAACAATGCTTGTACTTAGCCTGGTTATTGGGCAATTTAGTCTGGTGATACTTAGATACATACTATAGATGTGCTTCTAGCATCCACCTGGAACTGTAGGCTTTAAAGACGAGTTGCAGTGCGTTAACCGTCTCGTCTACGTATAACGACTATATTTGATCCATCAGATCGACTCTAAAGAGTATAAAACTGTCCAAAGAAACACCCTGTAAGATTACCCAGAAAATACATCAACCTTCCATACGTATCTATTGGATCCAGGGGTATATTCAAGTCCATCTTTCTTGAGGTGGAATTATCAAATGGGCTTAGTTGGAGCTTTAATAGGAAATATACAAACGGTTGAATTCCAAATATGACAAATTTTAAAGTAGATAAAAAGCTTATCTGATACTGTAAATGGGTATTAATTCCACGCGCTTGCCAACGCGAAGAGTTTACCTGGAGAAGAGGGTTACGCTCAAATTTGACCCTTTATATGGGAGATGGGAATCTATCTAAGCGATAGGATCTTCAAAATTATGGTTTATGTGTGATCACATGTTAAGAGAAATGACATTAGCAGTTTCCTCCTCGACGTTCAATTTGGGCATTTAGACTGAAGCGAGGTTCATACTACTCGAAAATCTGCATGGATTGTCCTCCGGTGCATCATTTGCAAAGACCAGGTTACTTAAAATGCAAGGATACGGTTATTATTTAACCAGGGTCTTTGTAAAGTATTGTCAGGAATCGCCGCTGTTGGTCTATTGTTCTGTGAATTCGATGTCTCGACGAA
>JAAAKM020003184.1:0-12710 GCA_010016025.2 Alatinidae sp. Z8VKAUB7J3 | reverse complement strand
GTGGACCCAAACTGGTACGGATAGCAGATCCAAACGAGTTCGGATCCACCAGGTCCCGTGTAAACGCGAGGCCGATCTGTACCAGTTTGGATCCGTACCAGTTTGGATCCGTACCCGTGTAAACAGGGTCTTTGAGTACCCTTTTGTGTGTTTGTCGAAAGTAGGAGTATGGTAACTAGTACCGCGTGTTAAAGCTGTATGACATGTGATCGCAGCACACACCTTTGATTTTTGTCTAATCAGATATTCGCCTCCAGTAAAAAATTGTTTCTGCGGGAAGGTGACTCGCCATCTTTAATACCTCTTTACATAAATTTTCCCATGAAAACAAAAAATATTTTGCTAATGCCTTGCTACTTATTATGACTCAATTAAAAATTAAATGTAATAATGTCCTTACCCGATAGTTTGCTGATCAAACATGGCGACACTCGATGCTGATGATAACAGTTGCCGCTCGAAAGTTGTCCGTTTTGGTTTATGTCCATAATAAATGAAAAACGTCCATCCTAACAAGCAATGGTACAATAAAACTTTATTTGCAATTTCTACATAACTGTATTTAGCAGAACTTGCTCTCCATCATCTTTAAGGGCATTGATACTTCCTCGATCACAATTTATCGCGAGTGTTTGTCAAAGAGAATATGCTGTTTACTCAGATATGTCTTCTCTATTAGGAAATTTGAATATCAAATTCAAACGATGCATGAAACATCTGGGAATATGAACACAGCCTTACTCGACAGAGACTGCATGATCGTATACGCAATTAGCTGTCACTTTACAGAGATGACATAAAGACTGCATGTAGGTTTCTTCACGAACTTCTTTGTACAAATTTGTAGACAAATCCTCCCTCTGTGCTCTTGCACCCTTAGAGAGACAATGTGTAAAAGCATTGTGATTATGGGATAAAGTCATGAAAAATTTTCTTTTCATCACTTAGGTCAAACCCTAAGTTCCATAACGTAACTAAATCAGTTCATCTCTTTAGGTACAACTAGATTACGGTTGGGACTTAAGTATCCCCATTGGGAAGAAATTACTGCGCTCTCTACACGGATTATATCAATTAAGTGCACAAAAAATGATTTATTAACCTATAAATGTCTTCTCTTTCTGTGCATCAACTAGTTTGCTTAACAATATATGCAGAATAAAAGAAAACCACTTTAGGGCGCCCGTTTCTGGTATTACTCGTTAGCAATCTATGAATCAAAGACCGATGTTTCATACCAGCCCCCCAGCCCCCCTGATAAGTAGTGGGGGCTCAAAGACCCCTGACGAGCAGAAAAGCCAGCATTGAAACTACCCTTAATAAACAGATAAGCCACCGAACAGGCTAACTAATGAATAAATGGCAGCTAGGGAGTCCAAGACTAACGCCCCTCAATTTAAGCTACCGGACAGAGAGGCAAGCCACGCAGCAGACTCAACCGCCAAGTAGGACCGCCTCTCACGGACCATGAAAGAATCTGCCATCAATGTGTCATCAGTAAGTACAGATGTGATCCTAGCCAAATGACCAAAAAGCGATTGCTTGTTAGCAATCCCTCTCTTTCTATCAACGGGCAGCTATCCAATGAAATCTGCAGGTATCATTAGTATTTTCGATCGATCGTCGCTTGCAACAGCGGCTAAACTGGTTTACATGAATTAAAATAGGAAGTTTTGCAGCTCCAGTAATGTCTGGTCAAAATTAATACCGGATATCAGAGACCGAATGACACCATACATAGCAGACGAAAAGAGTTCGTGTTGGTAATTAGAGAGATAATTCAAGATCCACTTTGTTCTATATGGACTGTATATTTTACTTCTATTTGATAACAATACAATTCTAGATACAAATATTAAGACGCTGGTTGTTAGATAAATCCTGATCCTTCTATGGAATGTTTTCTAAAATGAATATGAGTACGAATAAATTCTGCTCTTCCTTGATTCTACTCGATTCTAAATTCTGTTCGATTTTGATATTTTGTGATTCTGATATTCTGAGTTATTCTGAAGAGTAAAAAATGTGCTTGGGATTTTATCTGTCTAAAATAAATGACATCAAATTTCTTTACTAAAAACAATAGTTAACCATATATGGGAGCACAAGGTTTCCTATCCCACAATTCTATGCTGGTCGTGTCTCAAATCTATATCTTGTTGTATGCCCTTAGCACTTAACCTGACACATTTACCCTTTTTGCTGTGATGTCAATAATACTTTTTACAGAAAGTGTATTAACCTGTTTTCAGCTTTTGTCTGTTATTTTCTGATTTCTGATTTTAATGGCAGAAGAAAAAGTAGCTCCTGTTATTTATGACCTATCATACTATCAACAGATAATTCTACTGATGCTCTTTGAAGTATTCAATACTTTAAGCAAGCCCTGCGGAGGTAGATGTTTTGAGTAGTGCCTAGATGTGTATGGTTACTTGTGTTAAAGCAATTTTGAGGCAAAAGTCTACAAGTTAGCACCAGCTCCGTTATCCTACGGCCCTTCTTTTTTCGGTCCTATTTTATACCTGCTCTACGTATTGCTACTTATCATAAGTAAGTTACGTAAGGTATATTGGAATCTTATATGGCGCCAAAATAAATTGAGTGAATATGTTATCCTAGCTCAGTTGTTAAAGCACATACAACGGCTGAGTGGGACGCGGGTTCAAATCTCGATGTTTATATATCTTCTAGTTCTCTATGTCTTTTCCTAAGCTTATAAAGTGCAATCTCGATATAACTAAACCCAAATCTACTATTGCTGCTTTCATTACTTCACAAGTCTCCATATAATTTAAGCTTTCGGAGAGAGAGATAGCATAATAAACAATTTTTCATGCCTCCTGAGGTTTCTAATATTGAAATTCTATTTCTTAAAGATTATACAATTTTCAGTTATTTTAAGGTGATGTTCTAGGTTATAAACTGTTTAATATAAATTCTATACGAAGTGCATAAATTTTGGATTGGGAGGCACTTAACCAAAGGAACAGTAGTTAAGGTGTTTGACGGAAGGCCCCATGGAGTAGGTTTAAAGTCCAAGTGAGGTTCCATCGTCTATTAACCTGGAACTTAACTAAAAACAATATCGAGAGTCCAAGAGTAGCAGAGAGCAAAGTGCCTTCCCCAAGAGCATAACAACGTTGGATTCGACCAGGATTTCAACCCACGACCATTCGTTACGCCCTAACCACTATGCCATGGTGAATTCAATCCCATGGTGTCTTTCCTTTGGAAAAAAGACTTTACACTCGGACATTGGACACTCAATAAGGTATATGTCAGTTCAGGTTTTAGAAAGAGAGTATCTTCAAAGTAGGTTAAAGTGCGACCCTCGACACACAGACCTATATAATCCTACCATGCTCTTGAAAATTCTACCTGGTTGGCCCAATAGTGTAATTCTTTGTCCTATACAACTCGTGCCTAAACAGGTAGTGCTCTGTGCTCTGCCTCAGATCGTAGGAATGGGATAAGAATGATATATCGTGCGCCACTGCATTAGAGAGAAAAACCACTTCGTTTCTTAGTTGCTAATCTATTTTCCTGTGAGTTGGCAACACAAGTTTTGGGATTGGGCACTAACTTTCTGCTTAAAAGACCAGCTATCTACCGACTTAGCTAACTCGTTTACTTGTTCCTAAACTGCTAACTATTTACATGTTAGTATTTTCTGTATTTGAGATGAAATCCGTTTTCTAAGATTCCTTACAAATAGCATCTCTCTACAGTTCAGTGAGCTTGATCATAGCTAGCTCTAGCTGTCTATAAGGAAACCTCTTGTTTAAGACCTCTAAAGCCACAAAAAAGGGACATCTTATGGGTTAGTAACATTTAATTTGATTTGTATATCATCGGTTCCGGCATTTACAATATGTAAATCAAAGACCTCTTATGAGTACAGGCCCTATTCTGGTAATAATAGTAAGGCCACGAAACTGGATAGCTAATAATTAAAGGGTAGCTGTGGCGTCCAAGGAAAACGGGAAGGAAAGCAAATTACGAAGTTGGTATAACCGCCCAGTAGGGCCACCCCTTACGGGTAATGGAAAGAATCTGCTTGGAAAAAGAACAGATGCTACATCGCTTTCTTGCCAAAAGGCCGAGAAGCGATTTGTTGGAGCTTGCTGCTGTCATTTTAAAGTGAGGACCAAACATGAAACAGCAAAGAATATAAAATATCTGAGTAGCTATTTGATAACACGCGCTGGTTAAGATAGCTTTTTATTAGCACAAATTTGCTAAAAGCAGGTAACTACTGATTTTATAAGTTGATTTCGACAACGAAAGCCGACACACAAAACGATGTCTGTTATAAGCAAGTTACGACATATAACAAATTAACGTAAATACTTTTGCGCCTATGTAGTCCATTTGTAAATGGAGGACCAGTTTGCGTTCGCTTACGTACAGCATTTCTTTGATTAATTATGCAAATAAATTTGCTAACACATTTGGTGCACTTTTGGACGGTGTTTGAAAGTTTTGGACAATGTTGGAAAGCGTTAGACAGTGTTAGACGGCGCTGGACAGTGTGGGACAGTGCGGGACAGTGTGGGACAGTTTTCGACAGTTTGGGACAATGTTGGACAGTGTTGGACGGTGTTGGAAAGTGTTGGACCGTATTGGACAATGTTGGACAGTGTTGGAAAGTGTTGGACAGCGTTGGATAGTGTTGGACACTGTTAGATACTGTTAGATAAAAGAAGAAGTAAAGATATTTGAAGAGGATTAAACATTTAATTTGTACTTCCAAAGGCGCAACAAGCTCACTAATACTGGTACGAGCAATCTGGTCCGTGTATATGAGCAAAATCTAACAAGGCCTGTAAAATGATTGTCAAAGGAAATTCGCACATGATGGTCGCTTTTGAACGTTGGAAAGTCGATATGAATTAGTTTATTACGCAATCCAATAATGTGAGTATTGAAGAGACACTAGGGAAATAGAAAATAATTTACCACGAAGGATCGAGCCAGTGACTCAAACTTTTGCAGTGTGAGTTAATTAACTTGAGTTAATTGACCGCTGATGTTAAAATGCTCTATTTCGACATCGACACCCAGCTCAACGCAATTGGAAACCAGCCTTTCTGCACCATGTGACTTTAGCAGGGAAGGATATTAATCTGATCTGTCGACCTGTCCAAAGCCCATTGAAAATTGGAAATTATCATCAAGAAGAAAGGATTTGAAATACCAATTTTGAAAAGATACAAAGAAAAGTCGAACATAGGTCACCACCGCCAGTCACTTATGCTTTGACGGAGTGTGCCCCACATGCTAAGCTAGGGGACTTCCGATGGTAGCAAACTCTATTTCCGTAGTTTGTAGCATTAGATTTTGAACATGGAATCAACAGGTTTTTAACTTTGAATTTTGTAAAAGATAATACTTAAGAATCGTACCAAAGGTTAGAAAAGTAAAAGTTAATATTATTTCAATGCATCATGGCATCGCTAATGGAAGCCATTGTCGGGTAAACAACAAAATTTCAAGACTACTGCATCAGCACAAATTTAATAACAGTTTTGTGAACACAGTAGCATAAATTACCTTGTCGAGACCTTATAAAACTCCTCTTTAAAAATTGCTTTGGGCGCTCCCAAGCCGTTACGAGTCCCCCTCCGATTTTGTAAAGCACTTCATAACAATGCGGAGATGGGGATGGGAGGGCTGAAAAAAAATTAAAAGAGGCTGCGCTCCTAGAGGCTTGAGTCTTTACGCTCTTGAGCACAAAAAAAAACTGGGAAAGGAAAGAAATGAGGGAATAAGAGTATCTTTGTCAAATCATGATGACGATGATGCAAAGTCTTCTATTGATATCCATTGGTATAAAAACCGAACCTTGAATTTTATCTTACCCCCTCCCAACCTCCTCCCCACTCCCACGTTCGACTTGACGGCGCCCCCAGTGTGAAGGGCCAAAAATATCAGAGGAACATCGTCAGCGTGTTTACAGCAAAAGAATGTATCAGCTCCCTGCAACAACAGCAACTGCAACTGTAATATGACATTAAGAAAACAGTGTACCCCTTCGCAGAGGTAATAGAACGATTAACCGTGGCATCTCTCGATCTCAGGAATGCCAATATTGCCGATCGGGACCTCAGAAGAAGCAGATCGCTTGCATACAACTATCAACTACAGTTCATGACTCTACTGTGCCAAGTACAGTAGACATTTGCGACATATACTTCACCCCAATAATAATCGAATAAGTTGCAATGGCACAAAGTGGTCCCGAAGCCGTCTTCGATCCTAACGAGTTTGACCCCGCTATCCTAAATGAAATGTTTCCAGGCATGGACGAAGAAACTATTCAGCGAATTTTAAGCGACCCTGCTTTATATCAACAACACATGGAAGAGCATTACAGTGTATATGGAGATTGTATCATGCCGACTTTGTCTCAGGCGATGGAAACTGTGTGGGTTTTGCTCATTTGCTGCACGATTCTTCGAGTGCTGGGACTGTTGCGAGTACCACATCGATTAATGCATTTGATCTCCTGTGTGACAGGGCTTCTTGTTCTTTGGAAATTCTATCAGTCATCTACAGTATACGTTGCCCTCCCTTGTATGATTGGATTTCTTCTTTTCAAGGTGACTTGGTTGCGAAGAGGAGAAATCTTCGCAATTCTTTCTGCTGCCTATTTACTCACATGGTGAGTCAATTGTTCGCAATATTTGGAAATGTTAGATGGTTGATTTTAAATGATCCCGAATTTTTACGTTAACACTGTGGTTCCCAACCTTTTTATGCTCTGCACCCCAGAACGCTATGAATAAAAATGCAGGGAGGCGATATTCTCTTACCTCTTATGACTTAAGCTTAGGCTTTAGATACATCATGATTTATTTCAGAATATATTTTCATCAATATCATTATAAGTATCAATATTTTTATCAATATCAATATTTAAGTGTAGGGGAAACATTTAGTATTAGAAATATAACAACAATTTAATTTGAATACATACTACAACAAATTTACTTTTTTTACCTATACATAGAATGTTTTTGAAAAGTTAACACACTATATATGTATTTAAAAGTTGATATCAATTGGATTACTTTCTTTCATTCTTTTATTCCCAATTCGTGATATGGAGTTTGTTGTACCATGGCTCATTAACAGCAATGTCTTCCTTCCCACCAAAGCGATTTGGAGATCTGGTCTTCATGGACAACAAGGTATTAAATCCAGATGTGCATAGCTATCTTCCAGTCTCTCAATCAAGACCCCAGATAAGTAGTGGACATGACATTGAAACTACCCTAAATGAACAGAAAGAAACACCTAGAGGCTAACTAATAAATAAAGGGCAGCTGGGCGTCCAAGGTCAATGCCTCTCAATTTAGGCCACCTTGAAAAAAAAAGACAAGCTGTAAAGCAGGCTCAACTGCCAAGTGAGAACACCTTTGTGGGTCATGGAAAGCATCTGTTATCAATGAGAGCAGATACAACATCCATTCCTTGCCAAAAGGCTGAGAAGCAAGGCTATAATTCACCCCTTGTAATGCTGTGTAGCACCCCTTAAAATTCAATCTTTCACACTATGGAATGCTATATTGCACCCCTTGTTGGGAACCCTCTATTAAAATTAGGCCCAACTGAAAATGACAAGCACTCTTACCTTCAGCACTGTTGTACCATAATACATTGATTTAGTGCTGCTTGAAAATATGCAACAGTTACAAGATGATAGGGGTATTTGTGTTACACTCTGTAAAAGTAACACAAAAACATTGTCATGCCAAAATAAATAGCTGTACTAAAGCAGAGTTTCTACTGGTGCTGGAAATACTGGAATACCACTAGAAATAGAAATTTTAACTACTTGTTTTGTGTAAAGATTTCATTTAACTGGAGAATAGTTTAAATCAACTTTGAAGCTGTAGTTTGAGACTGCAGACAAAAGTGGTTAAAAATTTGAAGCAACTTTAGCTCTTACATCAGCCTTTTCATCACTCAAGTTGAAATTAACCATTAGCTCAAAGTTGATTTCAGTTGTAAATATCCTTCTTAAATTTCATATTATCATAAAAATCTGAGAGGACCATTGATGGCTTTCAATTTACTAACCAGTTGCATCCCCGCAAAACTTTCGGAGAAATCACATGCAAACGCAACCTGGGCATATTAGAAATTAGAAACACAGTTATGCAGTCTCCAAAGTGTGTACTCTATAGTTTGTTCTGATGTAGAATATAGGCACAATTTTGAAGCCAAACAAATCAATGGAAAGTTGCATGGATTAAAATACTGGTAAGCATTTGGAGTTCATCATACCAGCTGGAAGTGGTGATAGTTTACTGAAAACTGGCAAACTGTACTGCAAAACTACTGCACTTCTGTTGGTAAACCTTAATGACCATTCTGAGCGAGCCTGGCAATAAATTGATGTCTTACCAGAATTCAGAAGAGAAGGCTAGACTATGCCAAAGACGGAAAAGGGAAGAAAAACAACTTGTAAATGTTAGGTTAGTATTTGACATACAAGACAAGAAGGCAAACAGTCTCCTTCAAGTAACTTACTTCTCTATACCCCCTTCCCCCAACCAGTGCTATTGTCACTCCTGCCAATCATAGTCAATATAGAGATAAAGTTGCCGCATGTTAGCATTGCCTATTTAGGTGATACCATTGTGACCCCTTATAAACCATATTAAGCCATATAGCATTATAATATCTCCTTGTGTTTAACTTATCACATTGTGCAATTTGCTTTATAGCGAAAAATTCTTCTTGGATGACCAGGAGTGGAATAAAGTAAGAGGTGTGTAACAAGGCTTGTTTCAATTATTTATACTCATTTATGTTTGGGTTTACTTTACTTCATAAAATTTGTGATCAACAGAGAATAGTTACAATCCAACCTAAAGAGAGAGAGGTGTAATATTTACATAATTGATTACCTCTTCTTTTGAAACAAGATAAACCAATCTAGTGATGATGTTGATGATTATTTTATGGAAACAGTATATAAATTTATTTATTTTTATTTAAAAATTAGTTCTACCCCAAAATAGGCCAATTTCAGGTAACTTAAAACAGCAAAGATAAAACTATAACCATTGGAGACTGACCATGGTGGAGAAACAAAGGATAGCTCCCTTTGCTCAGTTGAAGAAGTTTGGACTAGCTTTATACTCTTATTCCAGTAACTTTACTGGCTATTTGGTATAGTTTAAGAGAGTAGTACTTTTGCCAAATTTTATCAGGAGGACAATTTGAAATTAGTACATATGTAAAAATCTTGTCTTTGTTTAATATTTTTAAAGCACATAGATTTGAACACATGTATCATTATATCTGCAGGATCTGTTATGATAGTTTGTATGAAGATGATCTCTATGGCTTTCGACTATGAAAATGGACTCATTTTCAATATTGGAGTCTTTGAGTTTTATGGGTTTGTCCTGAATCCAGCAAGTGTTATATTTGGTCCCTTCCTGACATACAGTGACTACTGTCAAATGCTTCTGGGGAGCACTTTGGTAGGTTTTTCTAAAATTTTACTTCCTAGATTTGTATTTGCCAGTAACAGAACTTAATGTTCATGACATGTACTTGTTGTAAATTCTAGTTAGAAATTAACTGTCACCACAAACACATTCGGACCATAGTAGTGTTGACCCTTTACTCCTTTTCATCGTCAATGTTACTATCATTGTTATCATCATTGTTGTTGTTGTTGCTATAAGTGTCATCAAACTCAGCAGCAGCATCATCATCATCATCAGCAGCAGCAGCAGCAGCATTGTCAACATCATCATCATCGTCATCATCATCATCATCATCATCATCATCATCACATCATCATCAACACCATCATCATCATCATCATTGTCAACATCATCATCATCATCAACATCAGCATCCCCATAGGCATTATAATAATCACCGTCATCACTATGATATTTGTAATGAACACCTTACCCATAAGTGCTATGACCATTAGCATGTTCTCCCACAATATTGTCTCCATTTTTAGCATTACTATTTCTGGCCAAAATGTTGAAGTTATCATTATTGTCATTATTGCCATCATGAACATTTATTATTATTAACGATAACGTTATCATCTTCATCACCCTCGTCTTTGCGATTGTTATTTAATTGTCTAGTCCTGATCTGAGTTACTCGTAATACGGTATAGCTTAGGAAAGCCAAGACAGTCAACGCAGTGTATCCTGCCTGTAACAGTCATCCAAGAAGCAGAGCATTTTGTTGGCTATTACAAATAGGTGGTCATCCTATCAAGTTTACGGATGGGTGAGATTAAACATGCAACACAAAGGAAGTCCCTCCAATGAGGCCTAAATGCACTTTATGTGTAACATTATGTTCCCTCTTGATAACTTTGAGAAAATAATGACTTGTTCAATTATTTATTTTGAACTTAATTTTATAATTAAAAGCCTTACATAGGGGTAAATATTAACTTCGTATTTATGAAATTATGCAGCTGATCACATTAGAGAAGGAATGACAGAACTCTACAATGGTAAGCCACTATAAAATTGAAATTATGGACAGGTGGTTGTACTACAGAGGTTATTGCATAGGTATATTACACTATTCAAATTTGATGCCAGTTTCTGAACATAAATTATCTTGTTAAGACCAAATAAAGTTCCTCATTGAAAATTATTAAGTGCCCTCCAAGCTGCCCCCTGCAGTACCCCCTCTTGTTACAGAACTGTATAATAAGAATTTGCATCAAGATGGAATTGTGGATTGTGTCTCTCCATTTTTTCTCCAAGTAATTGCTTCTCTGGCAAAGACAAGAAAGAAGACAAGGAAGAAAAGGCAGAAAGGGAGCCTTCTGTCAATCATAGTGTCTAATGATGAAAAGCCTTCCCTGCTCGTCAATCAGTATAAGAAACCCCTAAACCCTTGATTGTATCTCACTCTTCCTCATTTTTGACTTGATGATGCATCCCTGTGATGTTGATATCTACTACAAATACTGATACTTAAATCATCCAAGTCTACATACAAACATCCAAAGATTGATGAATAACCTTGTTTAAGGGTCATATTTTGGATTTTATGGTGTATACATTTACTGTCATTTCAAATATCCCTGTGTGGGGGAGGTTTTCTACTTAAGACGAAGAGATTTTGGAATCAGAAGTAATGTATTCTACCCAAGGCTTTGTCTACTTTAGCTCTACTGGTCATTTTCTTTATGTTGCCTAGGTTTTGTTATGATATTTGAATACTGATTATCTTTCAATGCCTTTATGATAACCCAGTATTTCTCTTTTCTTTTAGAGTTTTAAATGGTTGTTTGGTGTATTGAGAGCCCTCATCTTGTCATTTTTATTTTTATTGTGGTCAACATGTGGCAATGCCAATGTTTTAAATAGACTAGGGGAAAACAAGTAAGTACTAAACATCTCAGGAATGACTCATTGTTATACAATATATATTTATTTAGCAAGTGTGGAAGATCATTGTATTTAAGTACCTGTACTCGCATTATGTCCCTGTTCATCATCTGAAGTATTTATCTAGTTCGTTGAGGAATATATTTATTGAAGCTTGACTGGAACCTTGGTTGGTTAAGGTACGAAATCAGAAAGTACAGTGTTACAGGCTGTCTAAGAGGTTGCATAATAGAAAGCCTTGGTGTACACCTACTTCATTAGCAAACTTGTAGATAATATCTTAATGTTGACACCCCTCCCTGAATTTAAGAGTGCAATGCCATTATCATCACATCATGCTTTCAGGTATTGGCATTTCTTAAACTCAAACAGGGTGGCACAGAAAAAGGTCTGATAATATTTGAAAACACGCTGGCAAATGCACCAAGGACAGGGTGAAAACTTGAAATCATTCACAATTGCTGGATTTAAAATGTAGGTTTTCGTCATTTAGTACACTGTATTCACATACCAACGTTTGTGGCAAGACAGGGTATGAACATTCTTTTTTTGTGTGTTTACAGATGGGTTGTTGCATATCGAGATGCCAATGCCTTTAGATCAAGTCACTACTTTGTCAGCTTCTTATCTGAGGCAAGTTGTCTACTGACTGGTATTGGAAGTTTGGTGATACAGCCAAAGCATAAAGTGGAAACAGATGGTGATAGTACAAACGTTGTTGAGTCAAAAAATGGAGACTCAAGACGAACACTCAGACATTCTGACACTCAGTTACGGAAAAGAAAGGCTTTACACTATGAAGAGAGCAAAGAGGTTGAAAATAATGATGGTAGTGTGAAAAACCAGGAAAAGAGTGTCCAGTTTGATGGCAATGGAGAAATAGCAGATAGAGAAGGGAAGGCCACTAAGGAAGGGGTTGAAACAATGGAAACATTTTTATGGTAAGTAGCTCAATACAAAATACTTTGACCTTTCATGTAGGGCAAAGGGTAAGGTCTTAGTTAAGGTTAAGGAAGTTTTTTAGTTGCACTTAGTTGTACAATGCCCTGAGGAACATAATACTCGCATCTGCCTCGTGCACATAGGGAGGCCGGCTGTGAGAAAATTTTCCTCTAAGAGGATGGTGCAGAACCATATCAGACACTGTCCTGGTGTTGTGTAACTTCCAAGGTCAAATCAAGCTCTGTTGGCATCTATGAAGTGGTCATATCTATTGAGACTAGGGCTGTCCAAAGAATACCGATTATTCGATTAATCGAAGGATGGGTAGACCTTCGATTATTACTCAAGCAGAACGATTATTCGAATACC
>JAAAKM020003181.1:0-12712 GCA_010016025.2 Alatinidae sp. Z8VKAUB7J3 | reverse complement strand
TTAATTTTGTAAAATAATTTAAATCTTAAAAAATGTAATTTTGACGTATTATTTTATTTTATTTTTGTAACTATTTTATGGCAAAAGAAATACATACATACATACATACATACATACATATATACATACAAAGGGGTATCTTATTGTTAGCCTAATTCTGGTCTGACGTCAACATGACCGTGCACAAGAGACCAAAGTCTTGTTGCGTTTCGTAAGGGAAAACACAGTTACCTTTTTCTACTTGCAATCAGTTATTTCAATGTTTTAGCCAAGACTTATAAGATTTACTTTTCTTAACATGCTAAAAGAGTTTTCTAACGTACTAAGAATAAATGTGCGACCTTCGGTTGTAGATGACAAAACAAAATCTTAAGCAACCCACACCTAAAAATGAATTTGGAAGAGGTGACAAGCTATTTGCTCTTGAATTATGGTTAATTTTGAGAGTATATTACATGAAAAAAGATATATGTATATTTATATATTTATTTATTTATATTTATTTAGAGCCTTGGTGGCTTAATGGTTGAGGCATTGGTTTACTTGAAACTAGGGAAACTCGTTCGAGGCGGTATGTTCATCTCCCCAATTACTTTATTTAACACCAATTTTGAACATTCTATGAAATAGTATACTACACTTTAATTCTCTCGAACATTTAAAAGTATTATTGCAATTTTAGCCCAAACATTGTACTACAATAGCAACACTTTAGACTCGTTCTCTAGAATGGGAGCTCTGTTAGGATTCTGTCATCCCAATGGGACATATAACATTACAACTGCTCATCTTACGCAAGGCTGGCAACGTTGCACAACTATGACGTCAATTGTGTGGGATCAGAGTTTTTCCCCTCTCTCTATTGTTAGTAATTACATAATTCATTTAATAGTGCGTACATATAAAAACTCGATCTATAACATTATCAATAAAGACTTTTCACTACGACTTTCACAACAAGCTGTTGGTAGTTGTTTTTGTCTTCGCTAGTCTGGCTGTCCCGATAATTACAGCCTGTCGATATCATTGCATTTCAAAGTCGTATACAAGTTATGGACATCAGTCTCATAACGTAGAATCTAACTGCAAGTGGCTAACTTAGTTAAATGATTTAATTAATGAAAACTGTTTTATTCTTTTACTTTAAGAAATGAAATTTCTGCTGTATTAAATCAAATTTCAAGACATCCAAAGCATCAGTTTTGAAGACTTTCAAATTTTCAAATATATAGAAGTTAGAAATTGGCAAGAGAAAAATTGCTTTAGTAAAAGCGCTGTACCGTCCTCCAAAACTTTTTCTTGGGGGTTTTTACTGTGTTAGTCAACAAAAAAATCCGTTCTTACGATACCAAACATCGAACGTTTTCAATTTGTTTGAGGTTCAGCAAAATTTCTCCTAGACTAAAGGTTGAAATGACTTTTTTGAATTTGTGTTTCGTAGGTAATGGCTTTTGAATTTTTTTATGTTGACAATCTAGAACTTTTCATCTCTTAGTGAGACCCATTCATTTCGTTCTTCAATCTTCTTAGGAGGTATACCGGATCATCAAAATAACTATTGACAATTACGCCATGAACCAGTCTAATTGGTCGAATACGTTAACCGTAAATTTCTTGCAGTGTTTCGTTTAGAAACTCTGACATCACTTGTGTCAATGAATCCATCCAGGTTAATTCCTTGTTTGTGGCTATTGTGTCTGATCTTTTCATTATTTCACTTTAGACTATTTTCTCTATTTTGTATTAAATCTCTGAAGCACATGTGACGCCTCGAACATTTCATTCCCATTAGGGGGGGGGGGGACTTGGTGGCTGTCTTTCAAGTTAAGTAGCAAGCATGATAAGTTAGGTTTTAAAACTCACAATACTTTCCTAAAAGTTACATCTGAACACTATAACTCTCCAAGTATTTCCAGCTATGAGGTTATTCTTGAACCATGGTCCAAATTTTTCAAAATACTTGATTGAACTAGTGTATTAAATGTTATTTGTAATGAATATAGTTGATATTGCGTTTATGCAGCGTAAAAAAACTTAATAAACTAACAATACTACATCACAAAACCCTCTGTTTACTATTGTTGACTTCGTATGCCATTTCAATTTCATTTTCTTTTATGATGTAGGGACTTCTTAATGCACCTTCCTGGTAGACTATCTGTCAAGGTTGAGAAGCAGGCTTTATTTAACTTCTATTCACTTGCACTTGGCCATGCCTTTAAGGCTCTATGAATGGCAATTATAATTATAATTGATAGTTATCAGTATTGATAAATTATGGGGCAAAAATATCCCCTTCCTGACAATACTCAATAAAAACAACCCATGAACGCCATTTGTAGGATTGAAGTTTTAATGAAATAACAAGGGTCACGAGCCATTAAAAGCAAAGAAAGCTAGATGAACTGTCTGCAAGATATGTTTCGCTGTATTTAAGTTGTAGTTAGTCACAGAAGCATGAATTAGGCTGAGAATCCAGAGAATGACTGTGCAGGCATAAACGCTTTTTGTGAGTAGAGGGTCTGCATATAGAAACCTCGAGAGTAAATTTATGGCCAAAAATGCCTTCAAGAATGAGTAATTCGATGTATTGTCCTATCGGGTGATGCAAAAAAAACCAAACTCTTGGCGGCGTTAATCATGGGCATACTTGGGAAATAGGAAGGAGATGACACAGCACGATGATGAAAAAGAATTTCAATGATACCGGAAGACTCAGAAATTAACAAAGTTGGGAACTTATCTTATCATTGTGGTGGGGAAGGCGCCCGACCAGATGTGCTAAGGATATTTAATGCATGGTTAGATTAAATTGATTTAAATAAAAGGCACACGATACTCTTCTTAAGAGGTACTCTTGCTTCCATAAAGAGAGCCAACATTTATGGAAACTGAATTACTAATAGCGTACTAAAGAATTTTTCAAAAGATACTACGAAAAGATACAGTACGATAGCTTTTGTCGGTCATACGTAAGGATGGAAGTAGGGGCTTCCTGTGACTTTTGAAGAAAGGAAGTTTGGTTTTCTATATCAAAAATGTCCACCTATTTTCCTTTTTACTCTACGAAGATCATCCTAAAGAGAATTCGTTATTCTAACTGTTTCAAGCAGATGTGTTTTGTCAAGACAAGAATATATAAAGTACCGATGTTGTCGAAAACACTTAGTTTTGAAAGGATATGACCAAGGAGGACATTTAAAAATAGTAAAACGTTTGGCCCAGAAGAGAATCTTACAGATTAGAAGCATTGATATGGTAAATATAAGAGAATGGGCCATGCCAATGCACCTTAATAACACCATCATATGGACTGCATTTTGACAAACAAAACTATGCCAAGGATTGCTTTTACAACTGGATAACAAGTTTTCAACAGGTTTTATCCGTCATGTTTTACATCTGCAAACAACTTTCATTGTGGTGAACTAAATGAAGAGGAAATGCTAATTATAGTGCTTTTACTACAATCCAAAAACTGTAAAGGTGCCGGGAATAGATAATTCCTGAAAAATTATTTCTTATTACAACTATCTCAACTTTTCCCAGTTAATCACGGACAGGTTAAGCTATTGCTAAAGCGCAGGTCTGTCAAGTTCAGACTTGCCTATTCTCAGTATCGGTAACAGTTGAATGCAGTGGACGTTAATTTGATTTTAGATTTCGTCCCTAATAAGGCGTCTCCTATCAGGAACTTGCAATCTCACACATTCAACAGAAGACTTGTATCAAGGTCATAACACTTTCTTAGATTTCCCGAGAACAATTTCTAGTTTTCAATTTCTGAGACACGCAAAGAAACGGGAAGAGGATTGTGTAGGGAGGAAAGTAAGGCAGTTAGATATTGGAAAGAGAAAGAGTGGGAGGCTGAATAGAAGAAGGAAGAAGAAGAAGGAAGAAGGAAGTAGGACGAAGGAAGGAAGGAAGGGGAAGGAGAAAGAAGGGAGTAGGAAGGAAGAAAGGAAAGAGGAAGGAAGAGGAAAGAGGAAGGAAGAGGGAAGGTGGAAGGAGGAGGAAGGAGGAGAAAGAAGGTGGAAGGAGGAGAAAGAAGGTGGAAGGTGGAAGGAGGAGAAAGAAGAAGGAATGAGGAATGAAGGAAGGTGGAAGGAGGAGGAAGGAAGGTGGAAGAAGGAAGGAAGGTCGAAGGAGGAGGAAGGCGGACAGAGGAAGAAGGAAGAAGGAAAGACGAAAGGAAGGAAGGAAGGATGGAAGGAAGGAAGGAAGGAAGGAAGGAAGGAAGGAAGGAAGGAAGGAAGGAGGAAGGAAGGAGGTAGAAGGAACGAAGGGAATAGGAAGATGGAAGAAGGAAGAAGGAAGAAGGAAGAAGGAAGGAAGAAGGAAGAAGGAAGAAGGAAGAAGGAAGGAAGAAGGAAGAAGGACGAGGAAGGAGGTAGGAAGAGGGAAGAACGAAAAACAAAGAATGAAGAACAAGAAGGAAGAAGAAGAGGAAGAAAGAGGGGGTAGGAGTGTAAATTTCCCGACGTTTCCCAATCACATTTGCAGGAGAACGTTTCCAAGTTATCAATTCCTGTTGAATCTTTGAACACAGTTAAGGAAGGATATTGATTGGTCGAAACTTTGGTCAGTTAACTCATTTTTCACTCATCGAAAATGGGTTACGATTGTCTTCACAGCGTTAGAAACAATATTATGTGCATGGGAAAAATAAACGAAAGCTACTAATATCTAAGATGGAAAGCTGGACAGCAGTAGAAGAGCCCATTTCAATTCAGCCTTTTTCCACACACTTGGCAATTGCGTCCATGATATTAGTTTTAATCTTTATGGTTCTAAAACGTAATTTATTAAAACGAATGCCAGTTCTAGTTTCGAAGGGTCAAAAGCTATCGCTCTAGTATGTCTACTACCATATGCCCAAGCCAATTTGGGGTGCCACATTGGTCCTCGTTCTACAACAGAAAGTTTGGGTGAGACTTATGTAGTTTCGTATTTGTCTCGAAGAGTTGCCAGTGGTTGTCATGTTGATGCTTTGACTTAAAATTCAGCAATTCTTTTCTACTGCCTAATGTAAACGGAAGAGCACACACAAAGCAAAAACACAAGCATTTGGATGATACAACTTCCTGTAATATAGATAATTGTACTTTCAAGATGTGGACAATCATCATGGTGTCACTATCATTTAAATACAGCTCCGGAAGCTATAACAATACCACTTTTAACACTAAAATGGAGCGACGTCGCAACTTGCTCTCTGCATCCATCCACCAAGTTGAGAAGTGTGCAAGTGTCAATTCTTTGAATTGATACATCGATACTAAATAGCGTGTTAGTTAATGACAAACTCTTGTCAGTTAGTCATAATATCTACTTTTTCATGCGAAAAAAATCCTGTATCTCGACAGCATCAAAGTCAAGGGAAGTAGTAAACAAGCAACCACTCTGAATATGTCTAACAACAACAATAATATATGTACAGAAACAAACTAATGGGGGCAACACTATAAATGTCATCCATTCCCACTATGCTCTGCGGGACGTAATGTAAGACAGACGAAACCTACAAATACAACCTAGAATTACAGGAAATGTCAATCTGGTAAGAGTCGAATTGCAATAAGCACGGGGGAATTGCTCATGAGGTAGCTTGAGTGCAAAGATCAATTCTTTGCTAAGGGTATGTAAGCTTAAAAGATTTGAATTATAAGTCATCTAACATCTTCAATATCATGGTTAGGCATAATAACACTCAAACAACTCCAAACAAGCAAAATACATACATCCAACTTCAATGTTCCATACTTCAGAAAAAAAAACCTTGACGAATATAAATGACCCAATGATGACAGGAATGCAATATAACTCTAGATTTAGTTATCATCACTAAGAGTATTCACAAAAGAGGAGACAGGAGAGTATTTCAAGATAGGGCTTGGAGGGGATTTTGCATGAGCAATTATGACACCGGCTTGCACATTCGAACAAATACCCACCTCTACACATGACACCTACAGATTCAGTAGTGACCATCAGCAAAAATACATCCTATCACTAGCTTCATCCTACTTAACGAATATCTTACAGCTGTGAAATTGTCTTCTACTCGATGATCAACATGTCCTTCTAGACAGCTGCGTCCTCATCCCCCAAAGGGCTCTGTTGCAGTAGCACTTGCTATGATAATCAACGGCCACATGTTCAAGATGTTACCTGTCACAACAATGGAGCGATAAGGACATATCTTATCTATTTTAATCGTTACTTACGATACACTGGCATTAAAAACATGCAACATGCATACCTGATGCATATAATCATCCAACTTCGTAAAGTATAAGAACCGACGACATCCTTTTCTTTGTGAAAGGTGCAAAAGAGGGACACTGCCGAACAAATGCAACCAAAACGCAAGGTTCTCAATCAAAGATTCAGTTCTTCATTCGTAGAAAACAAATTATTCTGGAATGTCTACTGAGCCAAATGAAGTGTCAACAAGTGATCCTTGTTCCTCCTTACTCCTAAAGTGGGGGTTAATGTAATATCCCGTAAGGCAAACTTTCATCTAGGATAATCAACACAGCGCCTTTGCATCGTTTTGCTGACACCTACGCGACAAATTATCTGACCCATTATTAACATATCTACCAGGTTTTTAAAATTAAATTACTTTTCTTTTGCTAAAACTGTGCCAGAAAAACCATATGCCCAAACTTAAAATACGATCAGTGTGGCATAATAGGTCTAAATAACTTAAAAAATCACCCTAAGACCGCGATGGACAAATATAAATTCATGGCAAGTGGACTTAATACAAGTTTCTAGGATATGATCAAGCCACCAACACAGTAAAATTCATTCTATTCACTTCAAAAGACACATACGACTACCTGAGTTAACGTATTGCTGACACCTCAATCCCATTTGCCTTTAAAAGGAGACAAATTCTACTAGTAGTGTGGTAATAATGGTAGTAAAGGTATTGGTGTTGGTAGTAGCATCAGCATCATCACTTGTAGCAGTAGTAGTAGTAGTGGTAGCAGTAGTAGTAGTAGTAGTAGTAGTAGCAGCAGCAGCAGCAGCAGCAGCAGTAGTAGTAGTAGTAGTACTAGTTGTTGTTGTTGTTGTAGTAGTAGTAGCTACAGTAGTATCAATAGTTGCAGCAGGTAGCAGTAGCAGTAACAAAGAAGAAATAGGAGTAGGAGAAGGGAAGCTACTGTGAAACGCCATATCCAAAGTTGGCGTATTTATGATCACGCCGAAGTCTTGATCGAGATCGAGTAGGCAGCGCTTTTACAGAAAATGCGGTCTCTTAATGTCCAGTAGGTATTAGATATTTTAATAGATAGTACTCGTTCACCTTTTACGTAACTTGAAAGGCAATATTACTTGAAGAGAACACTTGACTGTGTTGTTGTTTTGATCAACTTTGATCTTAGTACGGCTACGATTTAAGATAAAATAATCCAGGATTCACCTTAAAATCAAACCCCGAAAAAAGACTGTTCAAAAACTTCTTATATACAAGATATAAATACATCATATTTTCTTGGCTCGTCAAATACATGATCTGTTTGCTCTAGATGGTAAAAGAAATCTTAGACAGCAACTTATGTCATCCTAACAAGAGAAAACGACGGTTTTTTGTCTATGCTATGAATCATTCTTCAGTCAAAATGTGACATAGTAATCTGTCACCTATGGTTGATCACCTAGTTTCTAATACTTTCATGTAATGACATGAAATTGCTGAACACAAAATCACCTAAATAATAGCTTTCGAACTACACGAACGAACCTGTATAGAAGTAACTCCACCAGGAATAATAATACCTCCTCCCGTAAGCAACGGAATAACTACAGTTAAGCCAATACACTGGATGCAAAATGGAAAATTTACAGAAGAAATTAACATTCGTGGTCACATGCCACGATCGACGATATGAATACAATAACTAAACCTGATGCAAGCAATAACTATTTAATGTAATTGCAGACATGGGCGTACTACAAAGCTACAGCAGGCCGCTACAACAGTCTTTACCTTCTATGGGGCATCATTTACTACCTTTGATGCAACATAAATAGAACCAGAATTCACCGACAATACCTATGATTCTCAGAGGCATTGATTAATGCCAAACCAGGTTACTCACAACATAGGGATTGCTGATACACACAGAAACGTATCGTTCTCAGTTGATAGAGAATTCTTTGCGAAAGGGTTCAGCTGTCAACGGACACCCTATATACTGTCCCTAAAGCTGTCTTCTGGTCTACTCACTTAAGCTACTTACTTAAAAAGAATCATCAAAAAACAATGCACTTGTGCTAATACGGTTGGGCTACAGAGTCATTCTCACTAAAGTAAATGACGTAAATTGTTATTTAGGTTTACATTCAAACCCTTCACCCATGCTTATCATACATCTTGGTCAGTTAAGCTAATAGTTCAATTTTCTTTTTCTCTTGAAGTCGTTAAATATCCATCCACGCGTTGATGAGACTGCAGTGCTTGATATGTCATAGCATCTTGTGGCAACTCAGATTTACGTCGCATGGTTATACGACCTGCTTGGGTTGTGTTCTCCGAAATCTCTGCATTCTTAACCTTTGATATGAAATCAAACAAGTACTCTTTATATTACAGCAAAATGGACCAAAACAAGAATTATAAACCTTCTCCGGGTAAACATTTTTAAAGGTAAAAGGCTTTAGAACCCTAATACGATGAAGAAACAATTGATTCATCTGATTGCAGAATAATCAACAACATCAATAACAACATGCGGGCACACGATATCATCATAGAAATTGTGTCTTCAAAATTGGTTATTTACAAAATATCATCGTATACAAGGAGTCTGTGAGTTTGATTGTCTCGACAAAGGTCTCTGTCTCCCATTTTCTAAACACTGACATCGGATTAAACAAAAAAGTATGCAGAGCCCAGGAGAAGAATTTCACCCATTCAACCTTAACTCCTCGCCACTGTCGTCTGCTGCGGCGTATCACATCGTTGACGATAGACCCTTTACAAAATCAAATTGACACGCGATGCCAGATAAGTGATCACTATATCACTTGTCCCCGAGACGTTGTTTTTCTTTTAAAACCGCAAGACGCTCAATCATCACGTATAACTCTTGAACGAATACGGGCCTCTGATGCATGATACTGATGATACTGTAAAATAGGGGGTATTGATAATAAAACGAGCAGTACTTCTGCCTTTTAAATTCAGGATCCACCCGAAAATTTTACTGCGACGGTTAAAACAGCTATTGATACTCTTTCCTTACACCTTTAAACCTTCTGCATGGAAACAAGACATTTTATAACACGAAATAGTTACCACAGTAAGAAAGAATCACGAAGCTTCTATTAATAAGGGGAGCAGAATTAGACGAGTTGGCAAAAAATATTCATAATATTTTCAAAATAGGGGATCATAAAAATCCTATAGAGGGTGAGATTTTCAAAACATTAAACTGGCTCTCCATTAAAAGATACACATACATATGAAAAGAAATGAAGTATCTCGCCAGCTAGTACTTCAAGCCAAGAATTGATAACTTGCAAAAAAGGAATGTGACATACTCCGACTTATTACTTGTGTAAGAATATTTCCACTTTTATCGATGAGCAGTGTTTAAATTTCATGGCGTGTACACCTAGGCTATGCAACTCATCTAGAAGTAGGCCACTGATAGGGAAGCATCGGATCTCCAGATGCTACACAACGTCATCCATTTCAAGGACCCAATGTTTAATTACAAGTTCTTCTCCCATAATTGCTTGTCTTTCAGCAGTACGTCTTAGAAGAGTGGATCTCAGACCATACCCGTAAATTATAAGTTGCTTAATACGCAGAACTGTAGTGAATGTAAAAATGTTCATGTTCTATGACTAGTTAGCTCTTGCAATCCAGCATTAATATTTCTTTGCATTAACACTTGTTGTTGTATGCAACTAAGCTGATTTATGTGATTTGGCATTGGCGTCCAACTCAAGTACTTACGATTGCTACCTCATCGTTGGTTGCTTAATACTGCTTAATACTCGTACAAACCATTTTACAAGCAATTTTAAGGCTATCAAGAAGTGTGTACCTAAGAGGTAATTCTCGTGGAAAATCTAGAAGTTATGTCGGTATTTGGCCAAATATTAAACCATCAAATATTCGGTATTCGGTGAAATTGGTATTACATTCATCCCAAATTAACAGCATATCGCGTGAAATCTCGTTTTCATTTTGTTGAATTTCAATTCCTTTAAAGAAACCCTCAATCCTTTGATTTTGATTTTGAGTTCCAATGGTCTTTAAAAACTTCGGAGCACTAAGCAAACCAATTCATCTTCATGGATACTTGATGCAGTTTCACTAAGTTATCCAAATTCAAAACTTTTCTATCCACTCATCAAATGAAAACGTTTCCCATAGTATTTTTTTTCAAAAATGGTAATTTGTGGTTACAGTCATCTGTAATCTTTCGGATATCACAGCTAAAAGGATTTTTACATTCCCTGGAAAATGAAAATGTAAATGCAAGGCTGCTTATTGCGCATACACAAAAATGGGGCTTGGTACGCATATATTACAACTTTAACGCAGAATAGCATTTAGTAGACATATAGCAATTAAAGTGCAATAGTGATTATTGGCAGAAGAATCATGTTGTACGTACCTGCTTTACAAGAATCGTGGGATCAACAGCTACACTTTCCTCATTGCACACAACACGGACAATCTCCTCGCTTGCTTTGCCCCATACGATTTCACTTTCACTTGTGTCAGGTATGTCTACAGTTGCCTGTTGAAGCAGAGACGCAAACATTATTACACTCGTAATTACTCTGACACGCTTCTTATGGGCTCAGTTGTAGAAGACCTTAATAACCTAAAGACACGCTTTCAGTTGTAAAAAATAAAAAAACAATGAGTTGAAGTGGTTGTCGATGAGATCACAAATAATTTTGCACTCAATTTAGAACACCAATGGCTTTCTTTTGTCATAAATGTAACTAGCATGGAAATACATCCCTTGTCCAAAAAGTATGAACCGGAATAAAATATGATTTACGTAACCCACTCCCGAAGGTATGTGAGGTGAGTACATGGTACTACTTTATCGGCACCTCTATAAAGCATCTGTTCCAAGTTTTTCGTAAGATGAACTATTCCATAGTATTTTCTGGTAGTATACATTACTGATAGTACGTTTACAGTTCGCTGCTGGCCATCAAAGTCTTCAAAGCTGAATTAAGAACTAAGAACTCTTTAAATTTCGTTTCAAGGAGACAACCAATACTTCGCATTAGAAGCGTAATGATAACGAATTTTGCGACTACCGTCAGAAGCACATTTACTGGGCTAAGTACTACTTAACATACAACTATGAACAGAATGTTGTTACATTCCTCTTCTTCAATAATCCATCGGTCGACGTTGTCCCAAGAGATACCATATTCTGCCGATCTATCTCATACTCTCTGTCGTCTGTTCATTGATCTCTTAGGAAACTGCTTGGGTAGTTTTTCGTTGATGTTCTCTGGAGGTGTTGGCAGACATAGTCGGTGTATCACCATCAGCCTTGTACCTCGCAGCTACAATGCCCGCCATCAGTGGCAATCTCTCAATTAAAGATCCCTGATGAGCAATGGACCATCGATGGTAATGCAAGAGTAGCTTCTGACCATGTAGCTAAGGAACGCCGTACAAGCAACGCCGCTTACTCAAGGTTGATATCCATGAGTTACCACTTACCATGTTCGCAGAATATTCCTCAGTTTTGGTTCTACTTACATTATAACTTTTTCGATCTATGGATAGTACTTCCTTTCGTTGTATTTTCATTGTCCTATCGTCAATCCAATCAATGTGATTCGCATATTTCTTGATCTATATAACCAACATCTTCATCTTATGTATACGATCAGCTGCTGAGTACAATTTCTCCAGAGACAGACTTATGTCATCTTTAAGTGGCACTCCATTGTAGGTGGCTATATTCTCTTATTATTTCCCCGATTCTCACAACCGTTATTATGACTTCTTTAATCTTCGTAAAAAATTCTAGATATTTAGAAAAAGCTCTAAATCTTTTCATGTCGGAAGAGTTCCCATAATACAGCCTGCTGGGCTAAATTTAAAACTAAATACCAACTTTGTCGTGTTTTCTAAAGGTTGTTTGATTTAATGGCACATTCCCCTTTTTATTCTTAGGATGCATACAACGAAGCTCTTCGAGACGATGCACACCCGACCTCTTTCACTTAAATTCTCTAGTTCGCTTACTTTTTTATACTTTCGTGTGGGTAACCCTATGGTTGTGCATACTCTGTTTTCGCAGTCTTCTGTGATGTTTTCCTCACTTTTTGAAAAACTATATCTACTTCAAAAAGCTTACTATTTACAGTTATAATCTGGTAGCACTTCATAAGTTTCTGGGTGCCCACACTCCCTTTAAGGGTGCAAGGTTCAATTCGGAATCAGATTTCAAATGATAATTGGTGGCCACCATTGGCCATGATTACGAGTCACTTCCACCTACTTCATAATTCTCCACGCTGTTAAATGGTTAGTAAAATTCCTTCAAAATCTGTCTTCAGTATTGCGCCTACAAAAAACTTAAACGACTTTTCAGATGGCGTCAGCGAACAAGAACATTTCCCTAATGTACTTGCGTCATTGTAAGTCAAATCTCGACATCTAGGCATTTCGCACTTTTTGAACCAGAGATAACAAGATTGA
>JAAAKM020003177.1:0-10590 GCA_010016025.2 Alatinidae sp. Z8VKAUB7J3 | reverse complement strand
AGCTTGCTGGTTGTAGAGAGATGCCTCCTTGTGTCAATATACTATACAAAGATGCGAGTTGCCAATTAGCTGAAGAAAGCGCCTTAATTTAAAATTGTAGTTATTACGCCAATTAGATAAGGAGGGAGATCTTTTGAGCTCTAAACGTGAACACTGGGTCGTTTATGGTGTCAGTGAATTGGTGATATATAAAGCAAATGTAGCATTTTTTTACTTTGTAAGGTTTTGCTAACTTTGAGGCTGCTGGTGGTTAGCAACCGAAAGAATTCAGATTTTAGGATGGCTACGTAAATAAATTAGGAATTTGTAGTTTGATATCGTGATACTTAACGTTGAAATTTTTTTTCTATACCTTGCAGGATTTCGTAGGGAGCCCAAGAACGATAAGAAGGCTTGTGACGTCGAAGAAAAACAATAAGGGCGCTGAAGGTAAGCTGAGGAGGATATTGAATTGTAGTTGTCATAGTCAGTCTTATTGTTAGCATGCGAAACGTTTTTCTTTGGCCAGCATCTGTCTTGTTTATCTTATTTACTGTGATAGGTGGATTCGACTATGCCTACCTGTGGTTTGAGGATGTGCACATAAAGAACTCTCGGACTAGTCTAATGGTAGACTTATTGATTAGCGTTTTAAGGGATGAGAATTGGATACTTCATCCAAAGAAGTTGGATTAAGTATTTGAACGATTTAAAGGTAGTATCTTTGAAACACACTTCGGGCGTCAAACTCTCTCCCTCGCCTGCTTCCCGAACCTAGCCCTGAACCTAGCTATGTTCCTGCTCCCTCAGAAGCAGCGTACGAAAAGGAACTATTTAGAATCTAAATTTAATATATAAAGCTAGAAAGAGCTTTTTAAATCCCAATCACATTTCTTTGACAAACTTCGATTTGAAACTTTTAAAAAATGAACACGAAGACTGTATGGATTTATTTGTTTGTGATAGGCTAATTCTACAGAATGTGTTTTAACGGTATTTGTATTACTTAGATGGGTGAAATTAATTGTGCGTTTTAACCAAAAACGTTGTAATGTATTGCAACGAAAAATCTTTATTGAAGTTAGATACTGTCAGGCAGATCATAGCTCCACAAAAAGGAAATTACTGATATACATGTACATACATATAGAGCAAATATTAATGCGCAAATATTTTCATTCGGCAATAAAGTACTCAATACGGTCAATAGGGCCGTAGAGTAGTGATAATGAAGGCAGAGAAAAAACAACTAAAAGCAGGTATTATTGCTTTTTTCTCTGCCTTCGTTATATATATTGTACGTGTAGAAGAAATTGTATCAAGGATACTTGATTTCCTTTCCTGGAAGCAGAGAAATACAGACGTTTAAAATTGCAGCAGAAGTAACAAAGTGCTAGCAAAAGTACTTACGTCAGCTAGACGGCTACGTCAGGGAGTACTTGTTGATACTCTCCGAGGAGACATCCAACTAACATTTTCGAAGAGGGACACATTCAACCATGACCTTTTAGTCTTGATGTAACATTTTCTATCATTTTTCCTCTAGTTCGATCAAAAAGTGAAGATGAAGTTGATTCCTATTCGATAAAAAAGGAAAGCAAAGCAGGACGTAAGTTTTCTATTCATTAATAAGTTTACCATTATTTTAATTGTGAATCATAAACATAAACTTGTTACAATAACAAATAACACTATATCAAATATTCTAATGAAAGAATTAAGTGATATAGTCTGTAATGTATGAATGTGTGGATGGTGATACGGGGTAAAGAATGGACAGATGGATAAGTGAATGAAGCAAAGAAAGAAAGACACATGGAGAACAGATTGGCAGTGTCGAAAAGGAAGATGGTGTTTAGTCGATTGAAGGAAGAAAGGGCAAAGGGAAGAAAAAATTGCGAACGAAGCCAGGCCATTAAACCCGACGAATTGAATAGATAGTTTTATTGCGATGACAGCGGAATAGCGCATTGGGGAGAGCACGATTCCACGCGAGGCAAAAGCGTACCTATCTCATAATAGGTTCATATCAAGTACTCAAACATTTTTATCGTCCCATTTTTATAGAACAACCAGATATTTTGTAGTGTTACATATCGATGTACATCTATCCCCTTATTTTGATTTTTATAAGGCAAGAAGGAGAATGAGTTGAAATTTCCCTGTACTGTATCTTTGAACTACTATTATGATTGGAATTGCTTTGAGGCCAACGTCTCTTTCAATTGTTGGTTTTCGTTTCATTAATACCGTTTTTTTCCGTCCCTCTCTCGAACAGTTTCCGATTCAACTAATATACTGCAAGAGGATATGATGATATTGAGTGTCATTGAGGCTTACTGTTTCAGTGCAAAGCAAAGACAGACGATGCACTGTAAGTACCACTGTTTTCTTAACTTTGAGTCAGTGTTGCTATCTTTGGTTACTTTCAGCCTTAGTCGCAGCAACGAAATGAGGACGGTTGAAAGATCACCTACGAATGCTTTAGGAGTCGGTTTTCGACAACTTAAAGTAGAAGGCGAACACAGCACCTTAGCCATGGAACAATGAAAGAAGATGGTATGCACCTTTCTGGTGGCTGCCATACAAATGCACGTGTTCACAATTGAGTCTGCCCACCGCACCAGCCGTTGCAGAACAATTCTAATTGGTTAGTGCCGTCTTAGATATCTGTAACTAGCCTGTTTCTTTTGCAGGAGCTTCGCCGTGACCAAAGTACTTTCATTATATTTAAAAGAGGTACTATTGGACGCATAGATTAGTGTTTGTTGGCTGGTTAACTGTTTCCCTACCAATGCCTTTGCTGCCCGGGTTTTCCCTACTTTTCTGCCCACACTGCCTGACAAGGTTTAGTGAAACGGCATATGGAAGTCTACATAGTGCATTCTTAAAGCAAATGCTTCCACTCGCATTGCAGATCGTTAGAAGGAAATGAATGCTATTGGTTGCTACACACGCTTGGATTATAGCAGACCAACTAAATTTACCATCAAATTCATCTAATATAGTTTCTGCACGGTATTCAAAGGAAGAACTATACCAAAGTGTGAACAGCATGAAAAAGAAATTGATGTTAAAATTTTTAGGCGTAGCGTTGAGGTATCCTGCCGTAAATGTTAGTTCTTTTGAAAAAAGGAACGAAGGTACAGTAAGACCTGGAATGGCAAGCGACTCTTGCTTGCGGTGAACAATTCTTTACAGATGAAGTTTCATCCGTGGTGTGGAAAATGCCTGCATGGCATGAAGCAAATCAGCGAGTTCCATTGTCAGTGATTAGTCAAATCGTCGCAAGGTGAAATATTCCGGAAACAGTCGGTCAGGTCGACGATTGTGTTGGAGCCAGCTGTAGTGTAGGTCCGCTTGTTCTTCTCAGATTGTATGACATCAAATCCAAATATGATAACCAAGTCTAATCACTGGTAACCATAAATTTACTCTTTAACACTCGAGTAATACTGAGTAAAACGAGTGACTGTTCTGATAAAATTCTAAGAATTGAGGATGCAGCTGCAGCAGCCTATGTTGCTTGTGCTGGTAGAGTAATTGTTGCTGAAACGTAAAGGAACATGGTAAATATTAGCATTTTAGAACGGCAGTTTCAACTGGGAGTGAAATGCCCCACGTAGGCTGAGCGGCTGGAATGAGGATTTTTTACAAAAGTTCTACTTTAATTCAACGAGAGACTGTTCAGGTGCTGTTAATAATATTTTGCGGACCGTGTTTGATTCGTAAAGGTCTTGTAAGGAGGGCATGGATATACGTCTTCAGTTTAAACATTTGATTGCATAGCCCACATTTTCGAAATGGATGGTTATATTGTTAAGCGGCTTTGCGCATGTCTTCACTCTGTATGCGTTCAAGTTGCTAAAATATTAAGTAGCTAAAATATTAAGTAGCATAGGTTTTATCAGTTAGTTCTGAATTTATTGATAGTTTCTGGTGATTTGATATTTATTATATTGATATTTATTATATTGATATTTAATATATTTGATGTAATAATAATTGTATATCCGGCGTTAGGCTGTGTATTTTTGGCTTTCCGGGGGAAACTTGCATTCAGATATTTTAAGAGCTATGCGTTGAAATTCCGCATAAGTTGTCTGTGTCTTCTTGGCTTTCCACATTCTCCCAGCCAGTATTCCCTAACGAATTCAACCGTGGGTGTTGAATATCGTTGAATGCAGTAAGTATTAGTTATATTTAGCTGATGTTTGTTGGGGTATTCAATCGCAGTTGATTTTAGAGTTGTATCTTTTTCTCACAACCGCTAATTGTCTCAGTTATAAAGTTAAACTAGTACTAGTATTATTAAACTTTCAGTCATTCCATTAATTTCTAACTGTTAACTGGTAGTTTCTTGCATGTTCCATGTCATGGTTGTCATAAATAAATACAACTATTTTAACTGGTGCTTTGCACTCTCCCGGTACTGTTGTATCGTAAAACTTCATGAGTCAATGACATAAAGCAGAATTGAAATCAGTTCATCCATTCGAGTGATGATCTGGCTGATTCCATCTGTTAATCACATTCATCTTTAAAGTAGTATATAAATGTTTCCTAAACCGAACCAAAGAGGGATGGTATCCTTTTCTGATTTCGTCCCCCTGTGGTTTTCGTGAATAAAGAAGGTTCCGATGACGCCACAAACAAATAGCCGCTATTTTCGGTTTTCCAAACCACTATTTTTCATATCGCGGCATCTGAAAACGCAAGCATGAAAAACAACAGCAAAATGACGGAATCAACGCTTTGCCTGCCATGCTGATTTCAATTTTGCTTGTACACGGAGCGAACATATTGTCGTATTTTATTGTTCTGTCGTTCCTCCCTCCTGAAAATGAACCCCGGCTTTTGTTTGTAACGCTACCTTCTTTATTCACATTCGGCTAGTGGATGAAAACGAGGTTGAAGGTTTGTCAAATGGAAAGCTGAATACTTACCAAAAGCATAGTACCGGAGCATCGGATGCGGATTCTGATGAAGAACTCCTGGAAAGAAGAAAGGGGAAAATCTCGAAGATAGCTCAAAGCTGTTGCCCTGGTTTTGGAAGAAAGAAGGCGTTCCAGGCTTACGGAATTTGATATTTGAGAACGATCCACGGAGACGTTAGTTGTGAAGGGACATATCGAAACAGCCATTAACTCAATGAGGATATTGGACCTTGTAGCTCATGGCATCTTCGTAATTTAATGTAACAGAATCGTGATCCCACGTGTTTCTTCAAATGTTATCGCATGGAACTTTTTGACTTGAAGCAGTAGTTCGAGGAATATGCCATGCTCCCTCTACTTTTTATCACGGGATCGATTCTTTGGCTGGAAAAGCGATTGCTTTTATCTCAGGTTGGGCACTGTTTTATTGTCCATTTATAGCCCACGTGATGTGGTTCAGTGTCACGTGGGACGCTCATATTGTTGAAATCGTATATGCGTATGCAAGGGAGGAATCACTACCATTGATTTACCAATAGGAGGATATCGCGAGCAGTGTTGCCGGGAATTTGCTACCATTTAGATCCGTTGTCCAAAGTGCAGAACAGACATTTAGGTCAGGGACCTTGGGTTCACGGTTTATTGTGATACTTTGACTTTGTGAGTATTGACTTTAGTGCAGTTTGAATTTCTCTAAAGCATCCCCTTTACAGAAGAAGTGCAATGAAAGACAAAAAGAAATCTCGCCAGGGGCAGGCTGAAAAATTGTCAACATCTGTAAGAACTTTAGTGAATTACCGGAAGAAGTAGTACTGGTGAGATACGTGAGTAAATAGTAGGGAATCAGATTTAGACAAAGCCAATTAGCTAAGAGGACACTGATGATCAAGGTTTAGTCAGAAAAATTTTCCCTGAGAATCAGACTTACTCGCGCAACTGCTTGCGCTAGAGCTCAGCCTTTCATTGTATTACGTGTGTAGGCATCAGTCTTATACAAAGTCACGGAGACCATTAAATAACCAAAGTTAGGAAGTGAAATGATCTCTGGCCACGTAGAAAGTGCAAACTTAATGATAAGTGACTAAAAATGACTGTAGCCCTACATCTTCAGAAAATCGTCAACGAGTCGCTCTCTTTGAATACAAACTTTCCAGTGTTAGTTATCCGAACTTAACGATTTGAGCTTCACTGTACTGTCATGTCTCTGTACAAACGTTTGTAACACTATTCCCTTAAAGCACTATCGAAGTTTGTCAGTAAGGACTGACATGTGCTAATAGCGTAGTTTCGGTCAGGCGTCTTCAAATACTGGCAACACTGCCGCGTGTATGTTTTTCGAGCGCTACTTGTGTTTTTAACCAATAAACAGTAAGATAGCAATAGTTTTCTTAGAGAAGATCTTTATATGTATTTCATTTCCGAAATTAGTCAGATAAGTCGAACTTGTGATATGCAAGTGTAGAATGAGTACGTAGTAGAGAGACTGTAAATTTTTGTTATTGTGAGTTCATCTTAGATTAGTATTGTCGACAAGCATTGTAGATATTACGTTGGGAAAGATGTGTCTATGCAGTAGTGGCTGAAACAGATTGAGTGTAAAAGAGATCCTTTTAGGTTAGAGACGCAAAAAGAATGTACACATCTTGTAAATGTCTATTAACTGGGCCTGTAAATAGTGAGGTAGTGAAATTTAGCCTTAGTATCATGTACGAAAGAACGGTACGTTATACCGTAATCAGCTATTAGAATTTATTTCGAGCACCGCATCAGAACGGTATTTTTATTGTCATAAATAGTGTATTCGTTCAAACGCACTGATCTCCATTTAGCACTCACCAATGTATTTGCACTTTTTAGCATTTCAATTAATTATTATTTGCTTGATGTAGAACTATTTGCATCGTAGTGTTGCATAGTGGCAGATGATGCTCGTTTCCTGAGTTTCTGTGTTATATTAGTTATTTGGAGAGAATCGGAATTGTGTTTCCGCCACTATTCTCAGCCATTGCCAGATAACGATCTGTTATCCATCTGATTAAATATAATCGCCTGTATGGAATAGTTTGAATTAAACGGACCTAGAGAAGCTCAGACGGAGCTGTTTAATATTGTTGGAGAATATTTGATGTTTGGGGAACCCTGTTGCTCATGGACTCGTCTACGTTAGGTATTTCTCGTGTAATTGAAGGGGCATGGGTTTGAGTAACGTTTTAGTTATAGGTCTCATAAGTCATAACTGTGATCATTGTCATCATCAACAGCATTATTTTCGCCCATGATGGTACTTGCAATACACAAAACTATTTCTCGACGCTGTAACGATCGAACGTAGCTATTCACAGGCCCATCATGGGATGACGATGGCAAACCGTTGTTTCAAGATAAGCCAGCTTACGTGAGTAGACCCTTCTATTTGAAGGCAGAATAGGACACGGGCTAAGTGCTTGGCACGATACTTGATATGAGATTGATGACGTTTTTGCTTTACTGTTACTGATGTTAGCCTTTGACTATCTTGGATCTTTCAATGTTTAATTCCTTAACAGTAGATGATATATATTGAATGGTCATGGTGAGAATCCGGATGGAGTAATTAGTCACAGGTTTAAGTTATCTAGTTGGCATGTTCATATTCAATGTTCATGTTTTTGACTGCCCGTAGAAGCTTGAAGCTGTTGCGTAGGGATCTTGGTGTGAAATCCCGGTGGCAAACGTGGAAAGAAGTTTAAAGATTATGGGTTTATTTACAAGCTGTTAGTAGAAGTAGTGATCGGCATAATGTCAGTACTACGCCCTCCGAAGGTAGTATATTTCGTAGCTTATGTTCCATTTTCCGTATCCCAACCGCACTTTGCCTCCATTTAGTTCATTGGAGGAATCAAGTAAACTCTTGGGGCTCTTCTGTGATCTTTCGTGCTTTACAGCGCATACCCACGTTATAACAATCTAGTGTGTTCAGATATAGGGCTACGTCCCAGCCATTTTGCCTTAACAAAGCTATAGCTGATTTGAGGGAAATCGCTGCCGTGGGAAAATTCGTTTTACTGAGACAAACGGATATTCATTATGAAGTACTTGCTAGCGCTCTTCGGACGAAGGTGCCGATGTTCACCATTTTGGGAGAAGTAGACTTTAAAAGTCCTTTTACCGCGCTAACGGAGCTAGGACTCGTTAATATGAGATTCTTACGCCTAATTGCACAACGTAACCTCAAGCCCATGACCTCTTCGTTGAAAGACTTGACATCCGAACTTCTTGAGCATATAAGACAACGCGTACATACCTCATACCTAGAAATTTTCGAGGATGGTGATTTCGATGTTTTCTATTTGTTTTTCGATTTTATTGGTTTTTACTTGAGTTAACAAGTAAGTTCAAGGTCATCAATTCTGTCTACAGTGCTTCTATTTCATCTGATCGGTAGGAGAATTGGACCCTGATTAGGCAACAATGAAGAAAGGGACTCATGTAGGAGTTTCTATCCTTTTTTATCCAAACTTTAAATTTCGGGTAAATAACACCTTGCGAAAATTTTTACCATGAGGTAGTGCGAGTAGTAAATTGACTTTTTTTTAATTATCAGTATATCAAGGCTGAAAGTTGCTCTTGGATAGGAATTAGTTACATATCGTATGTACTTGGAACATAACCCCGTAGCACGAAGTGTAAGAAATGACTACTAGGTTATTAACAGAATAGGTTGAAGTAACAAAGTCAATCTGAGTTGGCTTGTTGATACCAACCTTTTGGTTCAGGTTAGAGGGAATTGCGTGCAACGACTTGCTCCACTGCGCCATCTCTCCACTTAGTTTAGGTAATTACGGATAAGTTTGTGTCTCATGGGACTGAACGTTATTGCTTTATTTGGATAGGTTTATAATTTTATGTTTTGATACATTATTCAGTGGATAGATAGTGTACCGCGTAAGCGAAGGTGTAATCTGGAACGGTGGTGTTTTTAACCTTACGAAGCAAAGCTTCCTGTGCGATTTCTGTGTGTTAATTTTACCTCATTTTGTGTGGCTAATGATGTAATTTTATAAATTTTATTGCTGTTGTATATATATATACTAAAATTATCAAGAACAAAGTTTGGGTTGTAAATTATTCTTTAATGCGAGGAGTCTCCATAGTTTATTTAATTATGTGAATTTGGTTAACTGTCGAACTATGAAGATTTTAATGTGATATATTGTTTACAGTGTTAAGACTGTTAACATTAACTTTAGATTTAAGTATCTGTGAGGATTTTACTGCATTGGAGATCTAGTTAAGAGTGAAGTATAATGATAATCAAATATTGATGATTTATTTTGGTTTGTTATCATTAAGTAGTATGGGTCTTCGATAGGGGACAATTTCTTACTGCGTGTGTCGGTAGTCAAACTTGTCTGCTATCTTACGGCCTGTTTTAGGAAGAGCGATGTTGCGGACTAAAGTGTTGATTAGAGGCTTATTTTAAAGAGTCATATGTTTGGCCGTGTTTTATTCATTGGAAAGAGTTACGTTTGTAGAGTAGTGATGTTTTCAAGTCGCAGTCGGTTCCTGCAAATTTTGACGATAAGGCAAGTTGAAGGCGATACTTCCTTTTTAAGTTGTGAAAGTTATAAGGGACAACAAGTTGCTGACAGAATTACACCCGCAATGTGAATCGCCTTGGAATATTTGAAAACTCTTTACTTAGTTGGATTTATTAAATTGCTTGTGATAAAAAGAAAAATTTCGTTCTGCATTGAAAACTTCCGATAGCTGATAACATTTGAAAGTGTTAGTGGAATAGGTTACATGTTACCAAGTTTAAGTTTGTTGATGCCCACCCATTACGTAGTAAACTCAGTAAAAGTTGAACGATGGATCTGCACTTGCGGAAATCTCAATTTCAGATATAAGAAGAAGTTTACAAGAAATTTATATTGAACGAACTTGAAGAAACCGTTAGCAAATATCTTCAGGAACAAAGTCGGGAAACTATTCTAAAATTAGGTATGGATCGTGCGTAAATTAAAATTGCACCTCGGTGAACCAGCGGATTGCACACGAATACCTTATAAGTGCGAAGATGATTTCATGTTATAATGAAGGCAACTGTAAAGTGAAAACATTACTGCTGCAGTTGTTTTAGGTTAGCATTTGTTGCGATGTGTAAACCACTCATCTTGTACACTTTCGTTCATCACTTCTATTGGTTTAACGGAAATTTCAAGGAAATTCTATAGTTTAAACGCAAATCTGGTACGCTTCGTATTGGAAGTGGTTTACTCCTCGATTAGTTGTCAGTACATGATGGTGTACAGGTTTTGCTTGAACGAAAGCCATGTTTTAATGGTAAATAGTTGTAAGTGAAAGACGATGAAAAGTTATTGCCGATATTACAGAACTTAGCGTACGGTAAATTGAAGAGAAGATGGCGACAACGTTTGTAAAGGTTAAATTAGGGATAGTCTAAAGCATTGTGAAGTATAAAACACCATAGAGCACCCGGTGATTTGTTTTTATAGTGTAGGGTATTCATGGACTTTCTTTCTAGCAGAAGGAAGAATATTGCTTTCCTATTGTTCACATGACATATCATGGATGCGACTTTTTATTTCGATAATTTTAAAGTGAGGTGATAAATACCACGTGTAATGATATACGGGGATTTCGAAAAAGAGAGGGAATGTCGTTATCTTCT
>JAAAKM020003176.1:0-12716 GCA_010016025.2 Alatinidae sp. Z8VKAUB7J3 | reverse complement strand
GCGTGTCATTTTCAGCCAACCGTATGGGGATAAACGGAAAGCAGGTGGAGGGATAGGGGGGGGGGGAATGGAAGATTCCTGGTAGGGTGTAAAGAAAGAGGCTCTGAATAGACTGGTATGGAGAAGGAACGTGCAGAGCTGTTTCGGCCTCAGGCGACTTGGTGCTGTGGTGAGTTGTTAGTAGTAGGAGTAGCAATATTAGTAGTATTCCAATTTTCTTTAACAAAACAGATCCAAATCTGTTTAAATGCATTTTTTGTTACTTCTTTAAGAGTGGCAATTTTTTCAGTGTGTGGGGGGGGGGGGGGGTCAACCCCAGTAGCCCCCACATTCCTTTTTTTTTACAAATTTTCCAGGAAACAAACGAAAATTAGCTTTTTCTAACCCTTTATCAGTCCCCGTTTCGGAGGAGCTAATATTTTTTTCCATCTTTCCTTCTACATTAGGTTCCTCTTGGTCCTAGGACTTAAGGCTGAAAGTTTAAAACTGACCAGAGGCCAAAGTTTTTCGGCCCATTTCAGAGTCTACCCCCACCGCACCAAAACTCTAAAAAGGGCACAATAAATTTTAATTTGCCTTCGAATTAGCCCCCTCCACAGTAGGGTCAAATCACAAAAAGTAAGGTTGAGGTCCAAAAACATATTTTGCCAAAATCTAGGGGGGTCATTTTGTCTCAATATAAATAAAAAAGGTACTTTAGTGAAAACATAAATTTTTTTTTCAGAACCTAGGGAGGGGTTCAAAATCTCCCTAATTGACGCCTCTGCTCCTTCCAAAAACTATGACCACTTTCTCCATTCAAAATAGCCAAGGGAAAGAAAAAATTATAAATGGAAGGCATGTGGCTCTTTACTTATGTATCTTTAGGTTTATTTTAGTTTAGGTATGATTCAGAAATCTGAAGAAATGCTTAAGTAAAACGAAACAGTGGTAAATCTTAGAATTTAATTCATTTTTAGTGTAACTGTGTGCGCATTTACAGTATGTTTGTCTTGTTTTGATTTCCATAAATTTTTGGTTAACTAACAATTTTATTCTTATCAAACTCACCCTGGGAATATTCTTAAGATATTCTTACAATTTAGGCAATTTTCACCCTTATATTCTTATAGAAGCTATTCTGATAAAAAAAAGCGTGATGGTTTAATCAGTTTTGATAGTGTATTATACGGTTATCTAATAACATCAGGGTCAAGGGGCGGGGGAACAGTTTCTGAAGGTAATTTATGATCTTACAAACGTACAGTTGGATTATAAAACGCCATTCCCTCTTACTTTATTTACTTAAAAAATTGTGTCCTAAGAAGGGATCGTGGCAACCCTTGGGGCTGCCCGATAGCATTTTATAGGGTGCGAGATTGCTATGATAGTGTGGGTTTTGTACTCTAGTGTCAACGGAGACAAAATGTAGAGATGGCCAGTGGGTGCCCAGTAAGACACAAGGCATTCTATCAGCAACGAAAAGACCGAGACCCGAGACATAACAAAACTACCACCTACAAACAAAAGTCATAAATTTAAATAAGCTGATAAACATGCAATAATAAGTGCCTTGAGGTTTTAAGAACAGTTCATGCGTGGATGAAAATTTATAATTTTGGTAGGGTTTATGCAACCTTCTGTTACCTGTTTCACTTTTTTTTGTTTAATGAAAAATTGGTATTAAAATTTGTTTTGGTCACTTTCACCCTTATTTTGATATAAGCTTTGTCTTTGAGCATAAGGGTCGAAAGAACGCATTATAATTATTTAGGGATGCGAGGCATAAGAAGGTTGGGGGCCACTGAGATAAGTGAAATTCTGCAAGGTTATTCCCCAGTCCACTGAAGCACTCAATCATCTCAGCTTTTCAACAAAATGGATTACCAGTATTTTAAGGCCCCGTAGGCCTGCCCATTTTTAACATGTTTTCTTTAAGACTACTGAAGGATTAAGATGTTTAGATTTGTGTTCTGTATCTACTGCTGTAAATATACATTTGCCGGTGTTTACCTTGAAGTGATCATAACACAAAAGTGGAAGAAACGTAACTTTACAAAAGTACATCTATAATTGATATTGTTTGAATTATATATATACCAAATCAATTTATAGAATGTGTTGTACTCTGAATAATGTTCCAGTTGACTTTCACAGTAGCTTTTTTAAGCTTTATAAACTAAATCATATCTTAGGTTATTGGAGGAAGGTCTTCTGATCATATTTGTGTCAAATCTGGATTAACTATCGTTATATTTTCATCTACTACATGTTATTGAGAGAAAGATACTTTGTTTGACGGAAAGATTTATAAAAATACCTAAAATTTTTATTTGAGAAAAACGTTCAAACTGCCTTGAGGGGGTATAGGTTATTTTGCAGCTTGGGTCAAAGGACGTTGGCACAGTGAAGCCTGCAAGGGACTTGTCAATTCAGAAAGGTTTCTAGAGTTCTCAGTTGTTCACATTTTGCCCCTATTCTGCTTGAAGGGTTTTTTACAACGCCCGGTAAACTCTTGTCTGCCATTTTTCTACTCTAAAATTGCAAGTGCTGATCTTGTCTTTCTTTGACTCATGTTTTTTGCTGTATAATTGCGTTTTGAAAAGAACACCAGAGAAATAGAAAAGCATGTCACCACCGGGGATCGAACCCGTGACCCACGTTTTCGCGGCGTTTGCTCGATGATAATTGAGTTTAGTCAAAGAATTTTGCTAATCGAGTCAAAATCTGTGTTGGAAAATTTGTGTGTTCGAAATGTTGTACGCCCTCTCTTTCAAATAGCTTCTGTCGGATATAATTTGCAGATTTATATTTAAAAAGTAAAATAAACGTTTAAAGGTATTATGGTTACTTTACGTTTCAAGTTCCTTCTACGTGCTATTGAGTACACATCTTAAGATTAATTCTGTTTAGAAGCCAAAATGTACTAAAATTTTATCAAAACGCTAAGTTGATTGGTGACCATGGTACACAGAACCTTCACATGGTAAAATGTTATGGCATCTAAACAAAACAATTTTTACCCTTTTGGTTCTTAAGAATACTACTTAGCGTGTACCACATGGTAAAAGCTGGGGACTTAAAATTCCTTAGTTATACAAAGGGACTGCTACTGACCTTTTCCCTTCTGCCAATCTAATGTGACAAAAGTCTATGCAGTTTAGAGTTGAGTGACGATCAGATCTATAATATAATGTCAAGGAAGGCCAATTCAAGATAGGTCCAACTACACTTTCTGAATACTCTTCCAGTTGATATATAAGTGTCTCCGGCAAACTTCATTACGTTAACCGTTAAACATAGAGGCAATATTAACGTGTTCTGTAGCAAAATGGCCGCTGACTGCCTTTGACAGATGACAGTTCTTACTAACGTCTGATCCATTGATGACCTCTATGGACAGGTTGCCATTCTATCGAAGTGACCATTAAGGCAGCTTATATTGTGTTAAGTCTCGAAGATGGTAGCTTTCTCTTGTAACGAAAAATCAGTTCGTCTTGCGTGACAGTTAAAGCGTCCCAGGGTATAAGTAGAAGTGTAACAATCTTTAACACTGAGGGGACAAATTTTCTACTATTCAGAGACATTTTGTAATAAGGGGTGAGAGGACAAAAAGGGGAAATTGATGGTTTTAGACAAATCCTAAAATTTGCTATAACGTGACTTTACGATAGATGGAAACAATTCCGAGGGAAGATAATCAAAGCCTTTTAGGAATAAGTTGTAAACTTTGTATTTTCTGGCTAAGAATAATGTTACTATATTGAAACTACAGAATAGTCAACAAGGAATTGCAATGAAGAATTATCTGTTTTGAAGCCTGTATTAGGTCATTGTCAAACCTCACATTGTTGCTTGCTAAAACGAGTATCAACAGAGCGATCTATCGACAAAGTCATCTTAATTAAGAGAACAAGGCTTTCTGATCGTTATCCATAACAAAACAGGGGGAATCGTGGATACTGACGTGTTTTAAACTCTGTGGATATTAAACAAAGACATTTCTTGTTTTCGAGTCCAGTACAAACCGGTCCAATGTTAATTGATCACGGCGAACACAACTTCGGCCGTTGTTCTTTGATTAGCATTCAGCATCTTTGACATGTTTCATGCCGAGAAGAAACTGGGCTTGTTTTTATATTTGTCAGGATGGTTGTTCATGTCAATTGAATAAAATATTATCACTTAACCGTTTCAGTTCTATCCTAAAATTATTCCTTCATCTCAGAATCTAAACAAGTCGAGTGGTTGATGCTGTTAAATGTAGAATAAAAAACTTAACACGGAGAGAAACTTTAATCGCGTTTTTGAACGCACAATTAGGGTATTTCATTTGCATATTGAGTAAAAAGTTTGAGAAGAGCAGTTTCGGCACCGATAAAAAGAATAGAAAAATTTAAAACAAATTTTAACTCGGGTACAAATCAAATAGAAAAGCGCAAGGAAGAGAATTGTTCAAAATATCAATTGTTTAATCAGCAAAGCATAAGCTTTTGACTATTGGAAGAGTTTACGTTTCTAATGCAAAGCAAACTGAGTAAATTTCTTGATTGTAATAGTTGAATGATTCTGTGTAAACACCGGCAGCTTACTTCCCAAGTCTATTTACAAGCTTGCATTCCGGTCTGTTTCATTGAGATTGTGCAAACGGGTATTCAAAATCGGGAGAAAGATAGCTTAACGAACTAATCAAGTGTTATGGATTTGAACAGTTGGTGCAATTTCAAGTAAAACTGTCGCTAGGAAAAGTTCCTTAATTACAAATAAGTTATACTCCAACTTAATGTACCATGATTAATGATTCAGAAATTCTGACCAGCCATCGAAACAATTACAGCTCTCGCTAGTTGTCAATGGTTAACAAATTTGTAAACTTACTGTTGTTTAGTTGAGCGTACTCCCTGATTCTAATTCCCAAACAGACTGACTCCTTGACTCCTTCGATTTCAACGATATCGGCTGAAAATCGATTACCAACTTTTCCGACTTGAAAATACCGTTATCAGCGACTCCAGCTTTCGCCTTCCAAGTCATGCAAACAAGGCAGAACAGGTACAAAAATTGATTTTAGTTTACCTGCCAAATATTTTCTCACTGGATTGTCAAACGTATTGCAGAGTCAATGAAACATTTATTTGCAGATAACAAACTGCATTTGTCCCTTCGTGCGGAAACTATCGGATCAATGCAGCTTGGTAATTTTCCAGTTGGTCTCATTACACTTCAACTTTTTGTGGTTTCTTTAGGCCGTGTGTTATCTAATCCAAACTCTTCCAATTGTTGATTTTGATGGACAGACCAATTGATTGTAGAAAAGGAAATCAATGCCGATTTCTTGTTAACGGGGAAAAGGCAGATGCTAGCTTGAAACCACGAAACTTTTGACAGCATGTCTTTGTTGAGCCTGACAACCGAATGCCAAGTGATCAAATGGGAACCTGTTCAACAGCTTTCATTGGCTGGTAAGAATGATCTCCGATTATAAACTGTGCATGGCACAGGCATTACTTGATAATACCACAGAAAACAAACAACGGACTACCGCAACAGGTATAAGGCTCTGCAGGATTCTGAAGCCGTTTTGCTTGTAATAGCATTTAGTGGGCAACGTAAGTCAAATGAACATTTGCAGGACTTGAAAAGTATACATTGGTTTTGCCCACAATGTTTCCAGATGGGACAAGTAATAACAATCCGGAAAAGGAGACAATTTAGGCTTCATTCAATAGGTTCGGATATTTGAAGTTACTGTCAAAGTGTCTCGTACAAGTAAAACACGACTAAAATTCATTCCACCCTTAAGTTACTTGGTTCTTTGTGCGTTTATTACTCCAAGAGAACTTTTTAAAAGAGATCAACATGAAGTAAAAATATCCAAAATAATTCTAATATTAATTCATAAATTGAACGATATCATTAGAGAGTAAACATTTTCAACTGTAGATCTGGAACTTTTGGCAAAATGAAAAATTCAGATCACAGAATTCCGCGAATGACGGACGCCTTATGAAAAATTTCGGATTGATGTGCATTCCTGTTTACCAAATACATCAACATTCGATTGGGATTTAAAGATAACTTACACAACAAGAGAGTTCTTAAAATTTGTTAAAATGATAGTTCTAATACATTTCCTCGCTGACAGATGATTTATAGCTCATAACAAAATTATGAGACTATTAGAATTCAGCCTGATCAAAACCAAATGCTGTTTCTTCAACGTAACATGCAACTTATGTTTTACATTATCTCAAATATGGTATGTTCTTTTTGACAATGATTAACTTCTCAAGGTATTCTCCAACTAAGCAAATATTTCTCAATTCAAGAAACAGTAGATGAAAGTAAAATTTCTTGTCGTTAAGGAAAGGCTTGCCTTGTTGAACTTGATATATGATCTGAAGAATAGTGATTAAAAATTGAAAGACGACCCGTGAATGCAAACATGTCGAAGAGAAAAGTCTTCAAGTATTTTATTTGAAGCAGGTGATTGTTTATATTTGTAATTTCTACGTTTTACATCACACTGTAAAGTAGTGAGAGTAAAGACAGCTCAGTTGTGGAAACAATGAAGATATAAAGTTCTTGAGTTACAATTGATCTTTTCGTGTAACTGTTTGTGAAGAGATTGTTTCCAACACATCTCATCGTAAAGTAATGATACATTTTGTGTAACGTTCCCTCGGCTAGTTTTAATAGGTGTAAATTATGTGTGGCAAATATAACAGCTGCAAAATTCGTTAATGCAAACACTTTGAATAATGACTACTCGAGTTTAAGCATTGTAATATATAAAGCAAGGCTAGACAATCTACCATTTCAAGCGCTTAGACATGGCTAGTGAAGCAATTATCTAAATGGTTAATTTTATACTGCTTTGACCTACACACCTAACTTGCATACATAATACGTATAAAAATATATTTAACAAATGAATTTTAAACAGAAGGTTATAAATCACTGTTTTGAATAATGCAAAACTATGCATAGAAGAAGTAAGTTGCTAATTTTCCTAAACTTTGTTGTCTTTAAATGACTGCAGTACGAGGTTTGATCTTGAGCGGTACAGGCAATGTTGAATTCGTCAGCATTACCTTTTGAACTCCAAGGAAATAACAAGGAGCAAAAGAAGGAAGAAAGCATTTAGAATTAAAGATTACATTTCTCGCCACTCGTACTTTTAAAAGTGAGAAGATATTTATGCTAATGTGACTTTTATTGTTTGTTTTATAGAGGTTTAAAATTTAACTCGCCCACACGGCATCGGTTAATATAGCAACAATACATCTCTCATGATAATGTATTTTAGTTAAGCTATGAAATATGGAGACAAAATTATTACAAATGTCTTGTAATTCTCTTAGAAGTCAACAAAACACTATGGCATCACTTCAGACGTACAATATGACGTGATCGACTAAGGATATCAGTTTTGGTGTACGCAATACTGCTTAAATTAGAACATTTGCAACGCCATGAAACATGGTTGACAGCCATTTTATGAAGGATTCTCCTATACTCCGTTGTGTGAATTGGACTTTCGGGAAGCATGGAAACAAGAATCCTGACAACAGTGACACATCAACTAACAGGCAAACAAGGCAAGTACCTAAAGGCCAGTCGAATATGAAGGACACAAAACAATGTAAAAAAATATTCAGGATTTAAACGTTGTCTTTATTTATCAATCTTCTGCTATTTATTTGCCCCTGCTTGCTTTTTGGAGTGTTTGCAGGCTTGTAAAGATTGCAATGTGTGTTTACCTGTTTGTTCAGGCCGTTTTTCTAAATCCCCCTTAAGACAAGCAGAACCTTAATTCAGCGCTCCCTGGTATGCGCCTAATATGTCAATTTGCTGGTAACGAATAAAGCTGGTCTGCGCCTTACATATTGGTATGAAACGATTGGTATAGTCAAACGCAAAATCACGATGCAAATGAGCAGTAACGCAAAATATTGTGAACATGGCAACCATACATGAATAAGAATTCTGAATCATTATGTACCTTGTTATTTATTGAGACAAGTTTCAGTCCAAATAGACTATTTGTTTGGAAGAAGATTCTCCTACCATGTCAATTCACGCCGATTAGTAAAGCAAGGTTGTTTTCCTGGACCTAGTATTCCCTGACAGACTCCAAGGCACAAATGTGGTCTAATGTTAATTGCGTAACGCAAAACTAAAAAAAAACCAGAATAATTAAAACGTTTATATCATAAACTTCAGTATTTTTTTTCTATACCTTTTACAAAACACTACGCAGAATATTCACTTCAGGGGATATCTGACTTTTATGGCAAATAATGTAGCAGCTACATTACAAATAAAACAACCATAACAAAAAAACACTTGAGTCTCTCCGTAAATACCCCTGTGACCATTTAAAATAGTGGTTTCTAAGAGCTGTAATTAAAAGCCCATAGCACCTCAAGGAAAAGGAAGGCCCTTAAAATTACAGCATTGAAAATATCTGTTATGTGGCAACAATTGTTATGCATTTTTACTCTATTACTCTAATTTTACTGCACGTTATCAATCATTTTGACTAGAGCTGTAGGCTCGGATTGATATGACTGAAAAAAATGAGTCTGTTAACTAATCTAACTAATATACACGTAACTCGTCAAAGTTAAACTTGGCAAAGCATGTCACTGGATGTCATGAAAGTACTTAAGTCAAGATTGCACGTATTTTTTATGGTATAAGGTGTTCAGGACCATACAATTAAGGACTCAATTGGGCTGCGTTGGAGAATTAAAGCCTTGAACCGGTCGATACTTTTTGGGGGTCAATAAGGAGAAGTGAAAGATAACAAGAAGATTTTTCCCGACATGTGTCATCTTGACGTCTTTCTCAAGGGACATAGTAAGTATAATTTAAAAAGTTTAAACATAATCAGGGAAAATCTAAATAAAATTGTAGCTCGTATGGAGTCTGTTTAAACATTCAAGTCAGGCTTGAGTATGCACATGTACAACATCTCTTCTATTAAACAATTCAATTTTCTACTGCACTATGCAAGCACGGCAGTCGTCCTTAATCTATAAGCATTATGCTGATAAACATAACTGCAAAGGTCCAGATCACCTTATTGAACATTTCCAAGTGCGTGCATGCATATAACTATGAAATTTATACTAATAGTTGATTACTTTTTACAGAAAAATAACAAATTATTTTAAAACCGTTTTTATTTTCCTCGTTTTTTCTCAATAAGGTAACATATTGGTAGCGTTATTGCAACTTTACATATATCAAGCATGTTCTAACTATAGCAGTACTCGTGTGGAGGCTACCAAACTTAAAAGCTGGTTAAGCAACGAGAATTCCGTTTCTGAGAGGTTTGCTTTGTCAAAGCATAGATTGCATTTCAGATCTAGACGCTAGATACCATGTGGAGCAATTGCTCTTTGTCCTCTGATACCGTAAATATTCCGTCAACAGAACGCGTTCCTAACGCAATACAGGCAACTCTGTGAATTGCGTCCAGCCGTCGGACTGGATTGAAATGCCCTTATTAAAAAGCAGGCCTTAATATGAAGATTCTAAAATTCTCATCTCAACTCTTATTATTAAATGCGTTTGTGTATTACATGTAATTTTGGTCATAGTGAACTAAATGTGGTAAGGAATCGTTGAGATTAGACTTTAAATAAAAAACAAACCATAAAAATTAACTTAAAATATATTATAATTAACTAGGAAATTTACGTAACAAAATATTAAAACCAAAATCAAATCAAAATCAAGTGTGAAGCAAATCAACATCAGGTGTTAAGCAGAATTAATAGGCTTTAAGCAACTCATTGCATCACTCTAACAAGGGTGCGATACACGGGACCACCGCTCATTGCGTCATGTTGAAGACACGTCTAGTCCGGCCAGAATATCATTGTTTACCCGTATCACACAGTGTTTTTATGGCTACGGACTGCCGATCACTGCCCGTAGCTCGCAATTCAAAGCTGTCCGTTAAATGCAGAGTTTAAATTCAGAGTTTAATACAAGTTTTTGCTGGGACTTCACTTTTGCGCCCAAATTTCAAAGCTGCCCTTAAAAGCAAGCTGGCCACAAGGATAGAGTTGCCTGTAGATATGATGGTGATGTATTTTATTATTTGGAGACCATATGCTTTCTCTCCTTCCATTTTCCTTAATACTACCAGTCGTTCAATTTTGACTTTCATAAAAGATTTCATTACAAACGAAGATGATTGAGCCCAATTTTTCTATCAGAGAAATTCTTTTGACACCGACACGTCCTTGCATTGGCTTTTGCTTTCAATGTGGTTGAAGGTAATATGGTGTTCATAATATAATATCCAACCTAATCAACGCTCAGTTTTGTAGTGTAGAACAGTATTGTGTGATTATATATTGGCTTTGTATCCGGAAGATTTTAAGTCAAAATACTAATGAGCCTATAGCAGCTTGGTGAGAATCATGCGCTAATGACATTGACCTAATAGGCTGAAAATGTGGAGCACTTTTTCTTGATTGCCCACTATCTTTAAGGCGATTTTAATGATGAGAAACAACTGATGAATTGAGCAAATATCAACTTTCATGAGCAAAACGGTCGCTCACGAAATTTGTCAACAAAATATAGTATTCTGAGGGAACACATTCTGATCTATCACTCGAAGTTTCTTTAAAAAACTGTTGTATCGCATTTCATGCAATACGCAATAACGAAGCAATGTGTTTTGCGTCTAAACACTGAAACGAAACACAGGTTTGATAAAAAAATCATCCACAATGCTGAAAGGGCGACAGGCATCCATGAAAAAGCAAGAAGAAGAGTAACACCAAATGGCGGACGCTACACCAGTGTTAAAATACAAAACCTAACAAAGACTCGAAAAATAGCTGAGTGGAAAAAGCCGAGGGACGCCAGCGTTGTCCTCTTCTGAAGTTTTGTTAAGAGCAATTAAGCAATCGAACCCTCTTAACTTCGTTTTCATGATGAGACTCGAAATAATTTTTCCATCTCAACGGTTTCATCTTTCACAAGAACTTTTCTCCTGATAAACCTAAAAATCGCAGAATGCTAGATCATAGAAAATGGTCACCAGAATCATGCGGTTTTACGCCTTGCACTCCCCTTTGCAGGGGCTACGGCGGTGTCCAGAGAAATGGGACTTTTGTTTGGAGCTTAGAGCACTTTAAGACCGGATGCCTTTCCTGTCGTCAGCAATGGCCCTTTAGGGATTCGAACCCGTACCTTCCAGCATGGAAGGCAAGTGAATTATCCACTAGACCACGGCGGCTCTAAAATGGTCACCAGAATGCGCACGATAAACTCATGAGAAAATTATATCTCCTGAAACTACTATTAGACATTGGCGTTGCCAGCAGCGGAAATCCAAGACAGGGTTAGAATCATACAGAAAGGTAGATCACAATTGTCTGAGACGACACAATATATAGTTCTCTTTTGCTATTTTGTCTGCCATTTCCTGTAAATTATCTAAAAAACTGATTTTAGTTTCTTTTATTCCCACACATTATATGGCTAATGTTGTGACAAAAGTCGATCAAAGAGTTTTGAACATTTTATTCATTGAACAAAATGAAAGGTTCATTTTCATGACCGATTAGAAATGAACTGATGTTAAAATTGCAATATAAATTTTTCATTTTTTAAAACAACATAAGTGCAGCCCTTGTGATTTACGTTGTTCCATTCAGGAAAACTAGAATGTTCTGAAAATGTATGACCTTATCAAATCGATGGCAACTTATTCCTTGTCATAAAGGAACAAAACAATGCTTTAAAAAGTTATGTATGGACAGTTCACATTGTCATCACTAATTTTGGTGAACTATACAACGTAAAGGTTTCGTATGGAACACTAAAAGTCATTAAAAATAAAAGCAATGAAACATATCACAATCATAAAATGTCCGAAAGTATCATAATCTACAAACTATTCATGCTTTTACTCATTATTATAACTTGGACAGAGAATATATATAAAGATTTACGGCCCTGTAAGAAAGTCATGTCTACACTTAAGTTATAACATTTTTAAGCATTATTTTTCGATATATTATATGATAGAGTCAAAACATTATAAATATTTACCTGCAATTACGCAAAAATTAAGAAACAAAGAACTTACTGCAGGCACAAGAATCTTCAGTTTTACATAAGTCGAAATAGGCTATATGCTTTTTGAGGTAGATTTTCAAATCTTCAAACAACCAAGAATTACATTCTCGCTATATTTCTTCATTCCAGTACATTAGCTAATATAGAAAGAATTAATTCGCCGTATATTTGTTTTTGTTGATTTTTGGGCTTGGATTTTTTAAGGGGGAGGGGGGGGAGATGTTCTTCCTTTACTTAATATTTTTTGCAGCTTATACTAAAATACTGAAATTATATTGTTGCTATAGTTCTGTTCTTTTTATCGATATTATGCGCTTGGCTTGGCTACCTTTTTAAATGTCAGCTTTAACTTTGTGTAATTAAGTTTCTTCCTCCTAAAATCTTTCTGTCCCTATTTCTCATTGTTTTCAGGTAAAAATAGGTCGAATGACTTGTATGGTAGGCGTTGTACACTTGTATTTAGACGGTTGTGGTTTTTTGTTTTTGTTTTTTTTGTGTGTGTTTTTTTTGTTTTGTGTTTGTTTTGTTTTATTGTTATTATTATTTCCATTACTATCATTCTTATTATTATTTTGACAGTGTTATTGTACTGTTAACTATTTGTGAACTAGTCGTTTTGTATT
>JAAAKM020003175.1:0-12717 GCA_010016025.2 Alatinidae sp. Z8VKAUB7J3 | reverse complement strand
GGCATTACCACGTAAGTTAAAGTCGTCTGCGAAAGTTCAATTAGCGACGAGTGAAGAGTATCAAGTGTATTAGAGAGTATAGTCATTATCACATGTTAGTTTTTTCTCTTTCTTAATAAAATAGAGACATTTAAATATTGTCAATGATTTTGGCTGAAAAATGCCGCGGCAAACTAAGTCTGGTCACAACCCCAGTGAATTGCGAGCATGGAGTTTTGAATCCACTGGCCATCGTAACCGGGCTTTGTGCCTCGGCCTTATTCTGACAATTGCCTGTGACGTGATGTTTCATGTTTGAGGCTTAGGAATGAGGTTCCAGGTATCTAAAATATGTAATTTAACGTCAGACGTGCTAAAAAAAAAGAAAAAAGAAAAGTATGGCCACATTTTACTGTAACACTTGATGCTAAATATGGGCTAGAAAAGAAAATGAAGAAATAAAATATTTTTGTTCTAACGTGTTGTGAATCGTCCACTCCTGGCTACTGCTGTTTGGTGTTGCTTGGATTTTCACCAGTTTCAGCATAAGAGAATCATTGAGAAGAAACGTACTTTCTATTGCATGATCATCGGCAGTGGTGTAAGTACCACTCGGGGTGTTAAGCTAGTCAGAGGTACTCCACTAATGATCCATGTCAGAGTATCGGGTTTTGTGTTCCCGTTGGCAGCCATGTTACTCCAAACTGTGGTGGTACGTATGCTTTAAATATGAATGAAATCGACCATATTATTAATTATCTCCCCAGCCCTCGGAATCCATCGAAAATCTCGGCGGTGATAAAGTGCCGTCGCAGGACCCAGAGGCGACGGCATCCGACGACTTTTTTTTAAAGGAAATTGTTCCTGGAACTCATTTTGGGAAACCCTGTTTTAATTCAGTATCATTCCTCCTGCATATTTCTGGAGATCAGGGATCGCATCATTCCCGGAACCGTAAACCGAGTACCCATCCGTCATGGTGATCATCCGAAGCGTACTGTGACCATAGTGTGAACACTCAGGAAAGGGGTAATGAATCGCTTTGTGAATCATAGTCACTTAAAAAGAATAAGTTGATCTGCTCACTGAGGATGGAATAAAGTTGTCCACATCATTCTCCCAGATAATAGATTGCATGTGGCTTCATAATTATCATACTGCCTGAAAGATATTTAATATTCATCCATGTGACACACCAAAGAACATTATAAAAACTGCCTGGGTAATTTTTTGGCGTCGTTGTTGTAAATGTCCATGGCAGTTGCGACATCACTATTGAATGCCGTCGCGAATTCCGAGGGCTGTCTCCCAGGATTGCAAAATACGGAACATTTCCACTCAATTTGTAAATAGAAACGGAACACCGAGCCAGTCATCAAAATACGGAACGATTCTGTTCATAAAGGCGACGGAAACCTTACATACATATCTCGTTAACAATTTGTGGAAGACAAACGGAGTTTAGCAATCGAAAAGTAAAAGCGGTGCACCCAAATTGGTAACTTACGGAACACCGAAACAGCCATCAAAATACGGAGCGATTCCGTTCGTAAACGTGACTGCAACCTTACATACATATGTCAATAATAATTTGTGGAAGGCAAACGGAATTTAGTGATCGTAAAGTAAAAGCAGTGCCCCCAAATTGGTAACTAATGCAACATAACATGTAAATCTCTGGCCTGCGGGAAATATAGAAAATTTTTACATTCTCCAAAAGCAGAGCAAATATAGGACCGGAATTATATGGGTGGTAGTTGTGTTCCAATCAAGTCAGAGCTTATCTCGATATTGTCAACTATAGCCATTTGAATTTTGTTTCAGAGCATCCTCAAGTCAATTTTGAATACCCGATTAAAAGAATTAAATATAAATATCGACTAAGATTATAAATCGTCTCTCTTCTTAATGTCAATAAGTCGCAAAATCTTGAAAAATTCTTCAGTATAAACAATGATTCCACTAGCAGCGTCACAGTCGGCAATTTTCTCAAATGTTCTTTATGTAGAATGATTGTGGAACGGAAGAGCTTATAAACTCTAGCTAGCATTCACTTGTTTAACATCAGCATAATCGTAGTTGTCCATTTAAGAATAGAGCGACTTAGTCACCAAGAGCTCAATAAGGCAAGCACAGGTGCATTGATTTGCGAGATAATCGGATGATCAGACTTCATCTTTCTTGTAATTTCGGTCCGCTCTTAAGGCTTTACATCACGGCCAAAATACAAATATCATAGGAAACTTCGTAGCACCCGCATAATAATGTTGATATCCTTGCAAAGTCCTCGAAATCATAAAAATCCTATTTCAATGAAGTTAAGTGATCCTTTTGGCCTCTATTTGCACCAGCCGTTACCATCCTGTCGTGATTATATTGTGATGGTACCTCGGTATATGCTCTGAGATCACGACTGTTTGCTCTGCCTTTGCTACTGACCTATTATCGTTCCCAGTTAACGCGATATATAAAATAAGTGAGCTAAAAATGCGCAGTCGCGAGAAACAAAAACAAGTTTTTAAGATTACCTATTGTATTATGACGTTTTATTATTCCTGGTTGGAAATGGTGAAGAAATAAATGATAATGAATCGTTGATTTTAATTCAAAAATCATTTAAAAGTTCTCTTTGCCGAGAAAGCTTCCAGACATCTACTCCATAGATGGTTTTCTCCTCAGAATCGCATTAAATTTTTAAGGCCCCGTAATTCTTTGCGATCCAGGCAATTTCAGCCTCTGATAATTCTTTAATGATTAACGATTCCTGATAGTTCCTTCTAAATCTGCCTCGAATATTTGATTTACAATGACTTGTAAGCTTTCCGCACCAAATACACGATGTATTTGAAAGGCAACTTATGTTTTTGATGAGACCTCGAGTCATTTATATTTCACGCCCGTGACAGGAATGAAGTTGCTTAACTGGTTATACTAGAGTGTTGGAAAGTTTGAAGATAAAGTGTTGTGGGGGATAGATTTATATAATTGTTCTGGGGTCAACTAAAGGCAGGGCCGACCTTATAGCAAGGACTGGATGTGGTATCTGTTCTCATTGATGACAGATGCTTTCCATAATCCGCGAGAGGCGGTCCTACTGGGCAGTTAAGCCTGTTCATGGCTTGCTTCTCTCCCCGGTAGTGTAAATTGAGGGGCGTTGCCCTTGGACACCCCAGCTGCTTTTTATTTATTATTTAGCCTGTTTGGTGGTTTTGCTGTTTATTTAGGGTAGTTTCAATGTCGGACCCACTGTTCATCAGGGGTCTTTCATTGAGAGACTGCCGACCTGGCGTATCTTCAGCGAGGTCACTTGTTTTACTTACAAAAATAAACTACAGTATTACCATTTAGAGACAGAACTGATTTTGTTACTCTTGCTAGAAACTGCACCAATCTTTAACATATTTGAGATTCTTCTAAACGGTGCATATATTGAAGTTGAGGATGAGAGAAATCCTTATGACTGTATGCTTAATTCTTATTTGAAGTGGTATAAGTAATTATGGTGTCAAAGTACATATTTGTACTTTTTTCTAAGTCAAATATTTCCGTTGTCTGTTATGTTTGTGGTTCAGAGATCGAAAGGGGGGCTTGTCATGCAAAATTTAGACGTCGTGGCGTTGGATGGGGAGGGGGGTAATAACTTTAAGACCAATTCCGAAAGAGGGGAGGAGGGTCAGAATATAGCGAACTTTTTTAGACGTCGCAAATGTATGGCCCCTGAATCCATAGTCATGCTGTAATATCCTTGAGCAAGATTTATACCTTATTGTGCTTCACCCTGCCAAGGTGTAAAATTGGGACGTGGCTATGATAGTAAAAGGTACGTAAGCGCCGCGTGTGGCTGCTATGTCTACACTCCACAGGGTGTAGTTAAGAAATAAATTATGAACATCAGGTTTAAACTTCCGGGTAAATGTCAGTTTTAAGGGCCTTTGGATGTGTCTAGTATAGAAAGGACACCATATAGCTGCGGTGTACTTGTATTACCTATATGTGACACTTGCAAGGAAACTCTTCTCTTTATTTCGTAATAACGATACTTTTAGTACTATTTCAGGAGGTAAAAAGTTTCATCGTTCAATAATTGGCGCTAACTTTGTTTAACGCTCCATTCAATGTTCTCCTCAAAGGTCTCAATTATATGAAAACTTCTAGTAATAGATAAGAGACTTAAGATACTATTCACAGGATCAGGAGCATAGTAGTGCTACATGTGCATCTAAGCCCCAAGCTAGAATGGCCTCGGTTAGGTGATAAGGAACGACATGCTCAGGGTGGTATTTTCTACAATATATCAAAAATGCTTCTACATTTACAGAGTTAGCACCTATGAAGGGACTCAATAGACCAGAAATGCTTGTAACTTAATTCAATCTATCAAGAATCTTTAACACATCTTGAGTGATACTTCGAATAGTTTGGACATTTGTGCAGCGGAATTTGGAACGCTGCATTACATTAAACATGTTCTCGCAACCACGTAACCAAGGTCGTTATGCCCTAACGAACATTTTTGGTTTAGTCGTGTAAGTTAGATATTTTTCTTTTATACTTGAGAATATTGAAAAGTAAGGACGATCAACATTTATTTCAATAAGTTAATGAACATTGTGTTTCGATTCTTAAAAGTAATGCTTTCTCCAAAAACTGAAGAAGCTCCTACATGTGCTAGTTTTAACTTCCAGTTGCTTTATATGATTTCAACATCTCTGGTTACAATTTTCTTTCCTGTTTTTCAAGAGGAAGATGCTTTGAATATATTTGTTGCCTCATGATTATGAACCTTAATCCAGGTACAAAATATTGAGACAAATTGAGTGAAAACCCTCCTGTAATTCTGTTTAATATAAAGATGTTTTCCTATCTCTGCCCAATTTACCCTCCTCCCTTTCTTTGCTAAACCAAATAGTATCCAAACTCCTGCAGATAAAAATCCAACTTCATAACCCATGCACTCTAAAAGGAAAACCTTGCATTGAATGTTGTAGCAACATCAGCATCACCACATTAAGGTTATTCCACAGAACATGGTGACCGCTGTGGGATGAATTTTTAAAGGAGGTGAGATGTTTACGTACCTATTGAAAAATTGATCACAAGGACTCACAAAAGAATTATTTTGTAATCTTTCTGTGAGTTTTTTTATCAATTTTTAAAAATCCGAATTTTGATGTCATCGTTTATATATTATTGGGAAATGAATTACTAGAAAGACCCTTTAGAGATGAAGAACGTCGAAGATATTGGTTGTTGAGTTTGAGAACAATGAAACAGAAAGTAATCAAGGTTGAAAATAAAAAAGGAAAGGCTTTCTCAAGAAGTGAAAGAAAAACTTAGTCCGAATTTGAATAGCCAACTATCAGTAGTCTCTCTTATACTGTTGTTTTTTACTTTCTTGCCACCTTCTACTTCACGACCTTTCACAATCATTGCAATTTTGTTCTCTGTTTTTCGTTTTGGATCTCTGTGTAATAAAATATCTTCTTGGAGTCTTTGTATTGGTATGAGTAATAAATTTACTTCGTAGATGATGCAAGAGGGTATCGAAAGATATCAATAATAAATAACAAAGATGTCTTTCAAATTACGTATTATTTACTGGGATTTTGTATTCCTGTTTCAAAATAAAGTACATTTAGTTAGTTTAGCTACAGAAAGGAATCAAGAAAACAGAAGAAGCAGGGACAATTAAGTTTTTAACAAACCACAGTCTTAAGATGTACTCCTACTTCTTATAACTGTGAGGATACTTGCTTCTTATAATTGTTAGTAGTTCTACTTCTTATGAATGCAAGCTTAACAAATAAAATGAAGCACAATTCTTACAGAAAAACAAGAAATGCTAAGAAATATGAACAATGACAAACTATACAGAGGAGATGATTTTAGGTGAGTTCTATTAAAATCGCAGATTGCAATGATATCTCTACTGATATATGTGTCCCTGTTCTCACTTCTCACTGACTCTGATGTTTATTTATTTGTAGAAGAAAAGTTGTCAACCAATTGAAAATATGTAAATTATTGAAATATTGGTTTGGACTTATTTTAACACATATTTATGTGTTGACAATAAGTTATCATACCACGGGTGAAATGCAGCGCTATACATTGGCATTAGAGTTTTATAACATTATTAGGTATAATGATCACACATGATATCTTGGTGGCTTAATATAAGATTAGGTCAAAAGTTCAATAGCATCCTGCGTAACATCCTCAGCTGAATTTCGACTGCTGTCTAATAATTTCGTCTTCTTCAGAGGTTCAAAAATATTGACCGCCATCTCCAGCTAAAGTTGTTTAATAAAAGGTCGAAAAGTTAAAAAATGATCGTTAGCAACATACCCTGACTAATTTCTATGGTTGCGAAAATATCTTCGTCTCCATCAAAGATTTTGAAAATATCGACTGACCTTTGTATTTGAAGTTGTTTTACAGGAAGATTGCTAATGGAAAGGTAACGACTGGAAGGAAGGCTACGTGTCTATGACAATGCGTTGCTTACAGCGCATCTTGGGCATTAGCTATCCGAACCATCGAATGAACGTGTCAGTCCTCCAGGAGATTGCAGAGAAGGCAGGACAGTTTGAACCACTCCTGGAAACGGCAAGAAGACACAAACTTCAATGGTTTGGCCATGTGACACGGCATCACGGAACTCTTGCACACACTATCATGCACGGGACCGTCGACGCCATGAGAAGACCAAGAATGACTGGCTTGACGATGTGGGGAGGTGGACAGGAAGAGCTATAGTGGAATGCATCAGACTGGCGGAGGATTGAGATAGATGGAGGAAAATAGTGAACTCATCAAAGTGCCCCAACAGTTCTAGGACTACGTGAGTGACTTGACTTAGCTTGGTGACTTTTCATCACGCGACAATTCATCACAGCGACAATCCATCATACGACAACCACCGCGACCATTTATCACACAGGCTATTTATCACAAAGACAATTCATCATGCGACTATTCATCACCTGAAGATGACACCAATGTGTTATTGAGTAACATGTCTTTTAGTAGTAAGCACACTTTTTAAAATTTACCAGGAATACTCCTAAGCAAGCTGTTTCGTCAATTCTCTCCCGTCAACATTTACTGGTCCCCGTTTGTTCGACGCAGTGGCAGGCACAGCGAGCGGCATTGGACTGCCTTATCTATACTTATTATTCTATGGTCGGTTCTCAGTGTCGCTTGCAGTCTTTTACATCAGTTATGTTAGGTGAAACTGACATTTTAACATATTTAGAAGCAGTGCAGTATCTGGCCTGCAAGTAGATTTTGTTGTAATCTGGTGGCATAAATAAATTCAGGTGATGAATTGTCGCTGTGTTGAATTGTTGCTCGATGGATCGTCGAAGTGATGAATTGTCGCGTGATGAAAAGTCGTAGCACCACTTGACTTGACTTGCTAATGGGACTGACTTACAATCCCACCTGTATACATAGTTTACTTTGATTTAATATAGAAAATAATTTGTTTTCTGCTATATATAGGTGTAAAAATATTGGCAGAAAAAGGACTGTCAGAGTAGTGATTTTTAGATTCATGAAGTCTCCTACTAGCTTATTAAAGAAGCAAAGCCATGGTTACATCATATAAGTTGCTACAACTTATATGCAACTGGCTCAGCAACGTATGTTTCCCTTAAAGACTTCCTCGATGTACCCAATCAAGTTTCTTAAATTTGTTATGCCAAACAATCAAAATCATATTTCCTTAACTTAATATAGTTAAACCTCTGTTGCGAATACGTTAACGAATACAAGTCGAGGGGAGACTATGAATTTTGATATTTTTAGTTTTGTAAGTTGTTCGTTTTCGTTTTCGTTTTGCTAAAGTATCAACTATCCAGCAACATTACTTGACGTCATACAAGTCTCTGCAGCTTGTACGCAACTTCTTCAGCAAAAATCGACACAAAAGTTTATCTCTCTTTTAGAAATATAGGAAAAGCAATGTGGACTGCATATGAGCAGGGTTTTAAAGGACATTTTCTCGACGTACCAAATTAATATACTAAAGATACTACTGGCAAATAATTTTCAATAATTAGAGCAAGCCACTTATTTCTTTAACAAGGTAATTTAAGTTTCTGTTGCAAATAGATGCAAGAATATTTGTTCACAGAAAAATAGAAACACTGAATCATATATAAATGTAGTGGTTTCTTAAAGTAGTGGTTTTACTAAAGAAGCAATTATAAAGAAACTTTTGATATACAATTTTGTTTAAATGTGCGAAGGCACATTTTGGCATTACTAACAGGATGATTAAAAGGAGAACATTATTATAAGTAGGTGCAATATTATCATTATGACCAATTATATACTGTTGCTGGTTGTTTTCTGGCAACTTTGCATGTAGTTGTAATCTTTTCTTTTTAACAATAATTTATTGGGAGGGAGACCCGAGTCTCCTCGACTCCCTTTCCCAAAGCGAGTGCCCCTGTTTACGTACATCAACAAGTTGTTGTAGGTAGAATGCCGTTACAGCTTCGAAACCCAGTATGATGGAAGAAGATTGAGCGCTGTGATTATACCGCAGCCTCGCAAAAAAGACAAACATTGCAGATTGAGAGCACAAGGGGAAAAGTGTTATCGTTTAAAAAAGTATTGGTGCTCGATAAATGTTCCAAGCTCTGCAAATCAACTCTCAACTATGTAAGTAAGGTGCTACTAATCCTTTGAATCTGTGTCCAAAGTATTTAATATGTTCGTGATTTATAATTAAGTAACTTATCTCTCCCCAATTCGACAGATAATCCGTTTTAATCCGGCTGCGAAGTCCTTCATCAAATGTAAGATCTTACGTGATTACTGTCTCTCGTTATTAATAAGGGGAACTTTGGTAGACAAAAGAAAATATAATCTTAATCGTAGAAAATGTTGCTGATTTTTTTAGAGTGTTTTTTGTAAAATTCATTTATGATGCGATTAATTTTACGACGTAATGATGGTGTTCACATTTTTTAAATAAACAACTCGATTTTCAGGGCCAGGGCTGCAGTTGCTAAGCGTATGATATACTTTCAGCACTAAAATTACTTAACACGTTGCCCAGGTTATTTTTTCTCTGTGATGTCGAATCATGAAATCATCGAAAAATTTCACACACGTCCACACATTGTCAAAACTAAAGCAATAAGGTACCCTAAGGCATTTGTTTCAAATCAGAAAAGAAATTTTCTGTCCTTATTTTTTAAAAAATTTGTAATTTATTTCTGCGAAAAAAGTTGCTAAGTAACTGTCAGGGCTGAGGGTTGCTAAGAAATTTGCTTACTTTTTTGGCTAATTTGAGGGCTGAACCCTTAGCAACTGGGTTGCTTATACAAAAAAATGTGTACTCGGTGGAAATTTCTTAACGCCCTAAATATTGGATGTAACCTAACGCGCGCTTATTATTTTCGCCTAGTATTTAGGGTGAGTTTTCTTGAGGGAATATTCTGATCGCAAGTTTTATTAAAAGGTTACGAAATTGTACTTTCGTGGGCCTTACATGTCTAGTAGTCATCTATTTATACGAAAGTGCTATCAAAGAGTGGATTTTTCTAACTTTATTGTTATGTTTTTGTACAACAGCATTATATTGAGGATGAGCTTAAACTATGGTCTGCGCTTATGAAAAGCTATTGGTCAAAAAGGGTGCGCCTAGTTCAGGGTTCCCTTATACAAAGAGGTGCGGTTTATGAAATATCTAAGGTAATAAACAATCTAGGGGATAAAAGGTCATTTAATGAAAATTTAGAAAATTCGTGCTGAATTAATCAATTACAATTTCAAATTAAATGAGCCTTCAAAATGAGCATTTTTGCTCATTGTATTCCTGGAAAAGATACAGATACCATAAAACAGGGCAACATAAATACAGTCAATGAGTTTGTATAAGAATACAACACAATCGTAAGTTTTTTGTTCATATTCGATTATTGATTTTGAAGATGTAGCGACAGAGGATTCCCAGAGGCTCTTATCAGCATGTGCCGTATTACTATCCATTGGACATTTTTTGGATATGAGCTAAGTTCCAACTGTAAATTTGAGAGATGCATAGACTTAAGTTATTGGTTTTAGTGTCGTTGTTTACTTTGTAACTTTTAACGTTATCCATATCTTGGAAAAGTCTGGATTATGTAATGAATAGTATTCTACCGAAATTGGAGTAAAACCACATCTCTTGAAAACGTAACGACATTATTTTCATTTCCTTGAGCACAATTTCTTATTTTCTGTCTTATTTATTCAAAAATGGTTGTATTTATATTATGCGAAAAGGGTATTTCTAGATTAGGATTAGATACGATTTTGGATGATGAAATGCGATTAGATTAGAGTATCAGATGTACGCGTCGTCTTGAATTTCTTCTCAGATTCAAAGTAGTAGGTGTACAATCCCAATATGATGCACACGATTGCTCTAGCTAATGCTTCATTTCAAGACATTAGAAATAACGTCCTTTTAAAACATTTTCCAGCTTTTATTAGGCAGTTGCCGTGGGGCTTGTTAACCAGTGGCCGGCAACCTTTTTCTTCCCGCAGGCATCTTCTGTGAAGATATTTTCGAGATGTTAAGAGATATTTCTGACCAATTTGTGATTTCTTACACCATATGAAGAACATATGTGCACCATACATGTATTTAGAAGAGCTTGATATGATGGAGTTGGTCTTTTATTGTTGTTTCTGTTACGTCTAACGTGCAATCGCCGTCTAAGGCAGCAGGAACTGGTGTTTATGGTTATCTATGAATTTAACTGTTGCTTTACCTAAATAGGTTACGGACCCCGAAATATCTTTTGCAGATTCCCAGTTGGGAACCACTGCTGCAGACTAAAGGTGAGATTTACTATTCAAGTGTCTCCCGTTTTGTTTCATCTGCATTCTCTCAACAGATGCGTTTTATATTTCGGAAAACTTGGAGAGGATGCTAAGAAAGTAACAAAGGTTAATCTGACCCTAGTAGCTGACGATTACGATGCCAACTTCTTTTGCTTTTGCTTATTTACTACTTTAGTTCCAAATCCTCTAGCAGTATCCATCATATTCAAGCCTATCCATTTGGAAGTTCACCTTCTTTGCAGTGTCGAAGGAACTATCGTTTGGGGAGCACGGGGGAAGGGGGGGGCACAGAATATCGTGTACTTCCTTGACAATTTTAGTGAAACTTCAATTTAGGTATTGTCTCAAACGCGGCCGGCCCCGGGCTATTGGTTGGCTAAAAGCATTCATTAGTCTCACCCCCTTCTCAATAGACAAAATATGTTTCCTACCCCACTGCATCCTTACCGTGTATGATTTGCCCACCAAATACAGCCATTCAGTCAATGAGTTAATCTATCTAAAGACTACTGTATTCTAGAGGAAGCAAAAAATAGAATTTCATCTGTATTTCTACTTGCCTGTATATGTCTCTTTTCTTCGGTTATTCAGGGATCAATTAATCGCACGCTATATTAATTTCCCTTCGCATTGAAACTCTTGTTTTCGTGCTTACAAATTTCACCGGCAAGAGTTACCAGATCCGTCTTGATTGAAGGATATGCATTTCGTTAATTTTATAAACAAAACAGCGTTATCCCTTCGGTTTTGCATTACACTGTATGATTAGCGTAGCCATGGTGAAAGTAAACGATCCCACTGCAAGCATTTTCCATGCTGCGACGACTTTCTGCTTTTCAAGATGTAACCATGGTAACATGTGAACGAAAGCAAGCATAGTTATCATTATTAAGGTGATCAATTCTCTCTTTAAGTTCTAGAGCAGATTGTTGAAAAGGCGAAATGAAAGATTTTAAAGCAGAATGGTAAGGAACCTTATCGATGTCAATAGTGATAATAAAGATTAAATATATATTTTCAATTATTCAGTAAAGCAACTTTCATACCATTTGTGTTTTCGACCTACACTCTACCTCCATCATTATCACTACCACTATGCAGACAAAAGAGATTGTTTTATCACTGGGCCTGATTAGCTCTTTCAAAATTCCGTTGGGTTTAATATTTTGTATGTCATTTATGGCGATTGTACTCTGAGGAGTGTCGGACGAAAAATCTTTTAGTACAAAATGTTTACGCTATTTCGTGCAATTCTTTATTACTTATCCTTAATTTTTTTCAATGCGTAGACTGTTTACCAAAGAGCAACTTTGCAGCCTCTGTGTACTAAGAGATGTCGGGGGGAGGGGGGGTACTCCTTGAATTGCCTTAAGATTTCCTGGAAATTACACTTATGTGCAAAGATCGCCGAATTAAAAACTGTATTTCTGCAAAAAGAACATCGAATTTTAAATGGTAGTTTCAAAATGCATTCTTTTATGATTTCCCCTTTTGTTGAAACATAGTAATTTTGTAAGATTATGTTCCATGTCACCAAACAATATATTACAGAGAACATAGGCAACGGTCAATGTTGAAGAGTTGGGACAGAATATACTGTAGAACCTGCGATTATCAATGACCTTATTGCGTGTTAGTTCAATCTCGGCATTCTTTTACCATATGCTTCATTCCGAACAGATTTAGCATTTTTTATTACAGTTGTTACACTTGGTAACTTCCTTACCAGGCACGCAGCCAAGGGCGGGCGCGGGGGGGAGGGGGCTGTGCCCGCCCAGCAGGTAAAACGTAGCCTCGTTTGCCCCCCAGAAAAATCCTTACAGGAATTCAAAAATGGATCACTTTTGTATTTCAATTCACTAGACGAGGAAGACAAGAAGTCTGAGCCTT